>OY744515.1:83201741-83269241 GCA_963556195.1 Sepiola atlantica
AGAGAGAAAATAACATTGTACAAACCCCCCATTTTCTCCCCAAACTAACAGAAAAAAAACCCATAAAAAATGTATAGTCTACCGACTATAGGAGATGTTTCATTTTTGGGTTGGTAATTTGTGAAGACAGTGCCTGTTTTTTTGACCAACCCCCAACTCCAAACTGAAGTCTGCTTATAACAGTGAAGGTACAAAATCGAACCTCAGCAACGCAATGCTGTAGTTCAACGAGCTACTTTAATGTAAATCTCCTGTAGATTAAATGTGGTTATAATGACGGTCCAAACTTCAGAAGGAACTCCTCTTCAAACAACACCGTGATAAACACTGAAAATTTCCAACAGCAACGCTTTCTCTCAGCTGTCCAAAATTCAACTCACTCTCTGCTTTTAATCCGTCTCTTTTAAAGTCACTTTGTCTTTACACATGCAAATTAGTTGCCCATGCATGCAAATTAGTTGCCCATGCATGCAAACTAGTTCCAACTACAAAAATCTGCTATTATAAAAATACGAGTTAATTTTTCTCTTGGAAACGGTTGTCCTACATGCAAAGCATCTAATACGCTTTGAAGCTGATAAGTGTTCGTTTTCGTCTCTACACTTTATAAGTAACAAGTGAGACACCAATTAATTCTGTCAGCTGCAAAAGGAACTCAGAAGTGTATGGTAGCAAAGTTAGTTAACTTTATAAGTAGAACAGTGTGTAAATAACAATCGGAATACTGAGCTACATTGGTTAACAGTACGAGCAGCTTCAACTAGACTCCACACAAAAGACCCCAGAAGCAATATAGCATGAAGGCGGTAAGACCAGAAACCATAAAACGACAGGCATCTATCTCTATATAAAGCAACGTTGTCTGTATGTGTGTATGTGTGTATGTGTGTCGTGGCATCACAGTATTAACGGCTGATCTAAGAGCCAAACTAACCACAGATTTGGAATCAGCACATTCGATCTGATGTCCTTATCGCCGGCAGAAGTTCTTAAACCTTTTTACAAACTCATTATTCAAAATTAAAAGTGCATACCAATAACATTAGAAACAGATGTTCCGACATTTTTGGCGTTCCTTTTAGCTGATCGAACAACCATTTTTAACATAAAATCGTCGTACATATTTGTTTACTTCTTAAAAAATTAAAAATGGATTAAAAAAAATTGGTAAATGTTCACAAATATATTTTTACTAATTTTTTATTTACTAACTTTTAATTTTATATTTATCTTAACTTTAGACAGTCAAACTATTTTTGATCTATGTGGAGTGGTAAAAATCCCTATGCCTATGTATTTAAGAAGTTTAAAAAGACAGACTATTTTCATTAGATCAATGGTCTTGTGAATGAAACGTTCGCCTACAGCAGGGGCGGGCAACCTTTTCAGAGTGAGAGCCAGATGAGACTTTTGGAAGGAGATCGCGGGCTGGAGTGAAAAACGAAATCTCAGAATTACTATATTTTGTTTACATGAATAAATTGTAGAAAAATTGAACACTCTACAAATCTGATATTATTTCTCAGTAGACTTCTGTATGTGATTTTATAAAAGGCGCCGACGAAGAGCCATTTTGGAATCATAAAAAATAATGACGGGGGAAGTAGCAAGTTCATCCAGCATTCGTTTTGACACACCTCACATAAGTTCTATGTTTCATGACCTTTCCTCGTCTCTCGTTTCCTCTTTGCCTTTCTCTTTCTCTTTTCTATTCTTATCTCAGGGGAAGGATTTGAAATTAATAGTTAAAGAAAAATTAAATATACATGCATCATCGCTCGCTGATATTTATACATTTTTAACCCACTGTAAATCTTAATTGAAACCTACTTTTACGTCTATGTCACAAAATGATATGAGTTTTACTCGGATGTCTGCGGGCCGGATTTCAATAATAAAGCATAACATGGTGGCGGGAGGGATGCTAAGCCTTTGCGGGCCGGATGTGGCCTGTGGGCCGGAGGTTGCCCGCCCCTGGCCTACAGCTCCAATATTTTATGCCATCGTAGGTTCGAATCTCACACAAGACAATTGTTTTTCTTTGTTTTTTTTCTATAGAGCTCCAGTTATTTCCTATCGATCATCATCATAAACCTGAATACTTTTCCTTTAATAAACAATGGATGAAAACTATTTACTAGATGTTCTTAACTTCTATAAATTTCAAGAAAAGTTGAGCATCCTAGATGAATACTTTAGCTAATGAATGCAATAAAGGCATTAAGACAGCTATTAGCCATAAAAAAAAACACGATTAGTAGGCCGTAAATAATAAGACATGTCACCTCTTAGTCTACTTTAAATTCTAGGTTGACATAAGCCTCATTTTGATACCTCAACGAAGCTGACACCACTCCAACTGCCCAACCTTTCTCATAGGTACTTTCTGGACGCACTCAATATATAGTAATGGCTATATTTGAAACAAAAGTCTGACATTTTCTTTTTTAATTATAAGTGAACACTTATCAAGACCAAAAATCACTCTAGGATAAGGAATAAAGAGATTGATGGATTGTCAGCTGCAATGATGAAGAATATTATGAGAGGATTGAAACTGATAAATAGAATGAGCATAATTTGATTACTTATGGGGATGGTTTATGACAAGTATTTGTTAACATTGGATTTGAAGATGACCATGTTGTAATCTGTAGTGAAGCAGTCCTGAGGTAATGTGTTCCACTTCCAAACATGTCGGTTCACTAATTACAAAGGTTTGGAGTCATTTCAGAGACATTTTAACTTTGACCTAAAATAAAAAGGCATCTAGAAGTGACGTGATGAATTTTATAAAAGCTTTACAACTTTGATTTCTAGTTAAGCATTCATTGCTCGATAGGTATTCCCCCCATACACACACCTTTAATATTTTTTTGTTCACTCTAAACACGGTATATTGCCACTGAAGCATAACGGGCTACTGTAATAGGGGTCAGATTTATAGGGGGGCAACCTAGGGGAGATTTAAATTTCTAGATCTTGGTATTGTCAGAGAAACAGAGAGAATAGAGGGGATTCTAAAGATAAGCGGTCCGAGGAAAGAAACGATTAGAGTAAGAAATCTATAACCCTTTATTAAAACCAATTAAATCTTCTCTTCTTCTTCTTGTCTGTTTCATAGTTTAGTTCTTCTTCTTCTTCTTCTTCTTCTTCTTCTTCTTCTTCTTCTTCTTCTTATTCTTCTTCTTCTTCTTATTCTTCTTCTTCTTCTTCTTCTCTTTATGTGGCCGCGCTGACGTTCGTCTAGTGGCATAACCCATCCTTTTCTTCTTCTGTTATCTTGGCCGCCTCATCACTGTGGTCATAACTTTTAATACGTACAAAAGAATCATTAAATCCACACGACAGAATTGCAGTTCGTAGGTTTATTTATAGCGAAAGATTCTGCTGACAAATATTCTTCGGAGAGAGACCAGCAAAATATCTTATAATTTACTTAACTAGCTATCTGGATGGAGGTATGTATTTCACAGGAGGGACACGGACCTATTTCAGCGTTCCTTTTAGCCTCATTCGGGGACTCTCCTGAAAATGTGTCCGTTTTGTATCGCTCCCAGAAACTGACTGATTAAGAAGCCTTTTCTTTGTTCTCGCCACAGGCGTGACGTCATTCTTCTCGTCACTCAACTTTTGTGTGACCCTCCATTTAGAATCTGATCCACCGTTCAAAGCTCTTTACAACTCTGAGTCCCCGAGGCTGATTCACACCATAGGCTCTAATGTCAAAGTGACATGCACTGATTTGACCGAGCACACATATTCACACTAGTTGATTCAATCCCACTTGAGCAGGGCCCCTCATAATGTAACAAATCTTCTGTCATCCAGAGACCTCTACAGTCAAGGGGAGGGATTTTGCTGCTAGTCGTGGTGGTCGAGGGTATTTATGTTAAGAGGGTACAAGTGTAGAAAGTCCTTTAAAACACATTCTGTGGAAGTACTTGTAAAATAAGCACAGGGAGGCAACATTGTGGTGATGTGACAGGGGCTGGGGCTTGGCAGATGGTGTGGACCTATTAGGTAAGAAATTTTTTTTTGCACCCTATCCAACGAGGGTATGTCTAGTGGTTGATGCACCAGTCCAGGTGTGGCAACACTACTCCATTGCTAGCTTATGCAGAATATGAAAGCAAACATATTTGATCTTTTTTAAAACTGGGTGTTTTAAAGAAACCCGGATCAAAATTTAATTGCAAAATTCTACATTTGAGGTCGTAGACTCTTTCTGTTACCTCGAAGTTATGCTCAGCTGAACGCAGGTGGTGGATGGGAACTCAGTACAACCACAAGGGTGAAGGCAACATGGACGAAATTTTGTGAGCTGTTGTTGCCTCTGATAACATTGCGAGCTCTCTTCCTCTACATCTGAGGTAAGTTGTATAGCTGTTGTGTCAGGAGCATCATGTTATATGGCAACGAGTGTTGGGCCCTCACCCAGTCCTCTCTCACCTGACTGCAGCGTAATGACAGATCCATGATTAGATGGATCTGCAGAGTGAAATCTGACCAAATCATTTACCCAGCATAGATGTCATCCTAAGAACGAATCCGTTATGCTGGTACAATAATGTGGAGCGTTGGTTCTTCTGGATAAACCGTTGCAGAATCATGGATGTCTTGAATTGCAGGAAGGTTGACCGACCAAGGAATACTTGGAAGTAAGTGATTAGACAAGACCATACAGAGTGGAATTTGGAGACAGTTTACCTGCTGAACTATGAAGACTGGAGAGTAACCTTGCGAAATATTAAAAACATCTGACCCTGGACAATGGAAAAGTGATGTTAAATGAATAGAGATAGAGACACAGTGAGAGAGAGAGAGAGAGAGAGAGAGAGAGAGAGAATCAGGGGAGATAACTTGGATATAATCTAAGGAGATCATTATAAATAATTCTTAAGTCAACACCAAAGAAAGAGCGTTGGCTTTTTAATTTTTTTTACAAGATGAGTAAATAAGTAGACAAATAAATACTAGAATGGCAATACACAGAGTGTATATCTCTGCCAAGGTTTAACATTAGAATAAAAATGAGTAAATTAAAGAAAATAGATAAAACAAAGATAGCAAATAAAAATAAAATAAATATTATTAATAGTTATAAAAGGTAACTCTGAACTCAAACTTCAAATGTAGGAGATGCCTGGGACAAAGATGCCTTATTGATGGTCGCCCTCACAAGAAGAGATAGTACTAGATGACAACACTCTGGAGGTAGTTGACTCTTTCTGCTAGCTAGGAGACATACACAGGTGGTGGATGGGAACTCAGTACAACCACAAGGGTGAAGGCAATATGGACGAAATTTTGTGAGCTGTTGTTGCCTCTGATAACATTGCGAGCTCTCTTCCTCTACATCCGGGGTAAGTTGTATAGAAGCCGTGCCAGGAACATTATGTTATATAGTAGAGAATGCTGCTCCTTCGCTCAATTCTCTCTATCAATGACAGCTCTATGATTAGATGGATCTGCAATGTTAAATCTGACCAAACCCAACACATTAGATAAGAGAATTTGCTGAAAGCACTGCAAGAGGTTATCCTAAGGACGAATCTGTTATGCTGATACGGTCATGTGGAGCGTTTATCCCTCTGGATAAACCATTGCAGAAGCAAGTGATTAGGCAAAAGCGTACGGAGTGAGATTTGGAGACAGTTGACCTACTGAACCGTGAGAACTGGGGAATGAGATTGCAAAATATCAAAATACATCTGATCCCTGGACAAGGGAAAAGTAAGTGACGTTCAATGAAGATGAAGAGAGAGAGAAAAAGAGAGAGAGACAGAGAGAGAGAGAGAGAGAGAGAGAGAGAGAGAGAGAGAGAGAGAGAGAGAGAGAGAGAGAGACCCTCCCTTTTAGACAGGGTCACAAAAGTAGACTCTAATCTAATAGCTCTCACACTGTCTACCAAGATTCAACCCCTGTCCCATCATCGCAATGCTGCATCCTTATACTTGTTTTACAAGTACTTCAATTAAATGTGCTCCGATGAACTTGCTGCACTGGTGCCCCCTCGACATAAACACCTCGACCGACCCGACAATCAGCAAAATCCCACCCTTCACTGTAGAGGCCCCCAGATGCCGGAAGTATTTCTACTCTAATAGCTTCTTTCCTCGAACTGCTAGCCTTTGGAATACCCTCCCTGCTCCCTGTTTCCCCGACTGTACCAACATGCAGACATTTAAATATAATGTGAACAAACATCTCGCTGCTAAACCCACCACTTGAGATGCCCCTGTATATATGACCCCTAATTCACAGTAGCCCTTACGTCTCAGTGGCAATGTGCCCCCTTATTTAGGGTGAATTAAAGTAAAAATAATTAAAAAATGTTTGAAGATCAGAGAAATCGAATCAATGAATTGTCAGTTTCTCGCCTTGGCTTGATGAATACAAGATGAGAAACCAACAGTCACAATATGTCATTAATTCACCGCTCCCAATCACACCACTCCTACCATCGCCATCTTCCATCCATCTTGCATACCAAATCAAATACCAACCTATCCTTCTTCCACTCTTTCCTCGTCCCCCCCCCTCATCATTTCATACTGACTCTCTTTCTTTGATCATTTCTCTGAACTTAATACTACACTCTTTTTACCGGTGTTCGCTGTTGTTATGTTCTCCATGAAAATATATCCGGTTAATTTTTTAAGTTGCTCTTTTTTCCCATATATAAGGTGAAATGTTCGGAATACTTGTTTTATTTTTGTCTTTCTTTGAGGGGGTACAAAAATATATACAGAGAAAGAGAACTTACACTGTGCAGAGAAAATACACAGCAATTGACTGAAACATCTGATAAAACCATTAAAAAGGCATTTTATGCAACCGTTTATGAAAGTATCTCCAAAAGTGTATGTTTCACCATTGTGGGTGCAAGTTGTCTTTTCAAACGAAAACTGCTGCAAACGAATGACAAATTATTTGGTGTAATGGTTATTACAGGTATCTTTCAAAGAAATGGCCTATTTAAATTAAAAAAAACAACATGTTTATGCATCTTTAAGTGTTTATCGATACATTTAAAAATGATATAAAATAACGGCAATCTTTCAGGATATGATGTTAATGATAGACGTCTTTCAAAAACGCTCATTCTTCCTTCGGGTCTTCTTTGACATATTCTGTATAAAAAGGCATTCTTCTTCAATAAAGCTCTTTTTCTACTACAGATTAAAGTCGATTTTCATGACTGAAATATCGGTTTGACTTTAAAAATGTTCTTATTCACTATTCATATATTCACTATTCATATATTAACTATTCTCTCTGTCTGTCTGTCTGTCTGTCTGTCTGTCTGTCTGTCTCTCTCTCTCTCTCTCTCTCTCTCTCTCTCTCTATATATATATATATATATATATATGTGTGTGTGTGTGTGTGTATATATATAATAATGTTTATATGTTTTGTTTGCTCTTGATAAAGCCCACATAATAGTTGGGCGAAACGTTGAGCTCAAAGGTCTTCCGCATTTCTATTTTAAACTTCATATATATATATACATATATATGTTGATGACTATATATATATATATATATATATATATGTGTGTGTGTGTGTGTGTGTGTGTGTGTGTGTGTGTGGATGACTATAAAGCTCCCTTCCTGGGTAGAGCTTATTTGTAAGAATATCGCCAACTGCTATTAGCTTTAAGGCATAGCTCATTGGGTAAAACTAATTCGAGCTCCGGCACTTGACAATGTTTACATTGAGATATCACTTACATTCAGTCAGTGTCATATGATAGCGCAGGGGTATGAGTGCCGACTGTCAGCTCGACGGTTGAGTTTCAATCCCGGCTTGAGGCACTAACTGGTCTGGCCGCACTGAAGAGCTGTGATACAGCGAAAAAGTCTGTGTATGGATGATTATATATATATTAACGCATAGCACTTATTATATGAACCTATTCCTCTTGGATTGTTTCTTTTTATCTCTTTTTATCAGTTTATCTCTCCTAATAGCAGAATTATATTGTAGGCATCCAACAATCTATACAAGATTTGGATGAAAGCGAACACAGGCAAATGCCAAATCATTTCAGTTTCTGGAGATAATATCTCAATAAACAAGATTTTGTATTTCTTGGCTCAATGGTTCCAGCTCTGCAGTCCAAAAGAAAAGATATGGAGCATGAAGGACATATCAACGCCTCTGAAGTTAAGACCTTACAATGTATTGATAGTTCCTATTGCTGTATGTGCAAGTGAAACATGGACTATACTGGGAGAGCACGAGAGGAAACCCAATGTCTTTGAAATGCAATGTTTAAGAACTATCCTTGGAATTTTACTTTGCGAAATAGACGAAGAAATGCAGGTATCAGAAAGAGGCCTAATATTAACAGATCCATCAACAACGTTATTCAAATAAAAATAAAAAGATTAACATGGTTTGGACATGTTACCCGGCTACCAGACTCCAGATATGTAAAAGAAATCATATCAAGAAGATTTCATTGAAGAAAGATCAAGAGAACAACCACTAAAGAGACGCACCAACCAGACAAGGGTTGGGACTGGCATGCTGCTCCTTACAGCTGAAAGACTGTCCCAAGACTGTAATAAGTTTTGTTTCCAAGCATGTGGAAAAGCTCTCTGGAGTATGGACATAAGTCAGTGAGTCAAATAAGGATGAGAATATTTTTTTAACCCGACAAAATCAAAACCCTATTCGTTTTTTATATGATACTAGCATTGTGCCCGACATTGTCTGCAGGTTGGATGGAGAATAGTGTCTAACGCAGAACAAAAGTAACAGTCAATTTATTACTTGGAAACATTGCGAGTTAAGTATAACCGAAAAACGAGTCGCCATTTTACTGTCATAATCGCGAGTTAATCTGGGAAAAATTCTGCTAGTTGTTTGAAATTAATTCTAACAGTAACAGTCGATTTGTTATTGTCATCAATGCGAATTAAGTATTACGTAAACAATTAAAGCAACAAATGAACGTGTTTTGAAAATGAATTAAAAGAAGACATGAACGCGTGCAAAGTCTTTATCCGAAGAAAAACAAAAGATCGTAAAGCTGTAAAACGGCAAATGGATTTCGTTTTGATTTAATTATTTTAAATCTAAAAAATGCCAATGAAGATAATTATTTAAATGTTTAAACATCTTTAAATACATTCTTCACTGAGATATTTTTTGTTTAATTTCCTTTTTGTTTTATGAAATGAAGAAAATCTATTAAAAAAAAATTTATTTCGTTTCCTTACATTCGAATATATTTCAGTTATTTTATGAACCTAACCGATAATTGCTCCTTGTGACACCAGATGGAATCGAAGGACAATTTCAATGGTGTCTTCATATTTCTCAAAGACATTTAACCGTTATTGAAACTTATTTGAATGTTCTGTTAACGTATCGATTTCTATGACATATCAAAAACAAAAACAAACATTGATCTCTCTCTCTCTCTCTCTCTCTCTCTCTCTATATATATATATATATGTATATATATATATATATATATATATATATATATATATATATATATATATATATATATATATATATATATATATATATATATATATATATATATATAATGAGCCCAAATAGAATCGAAGGAAAATTTCGATGATGTCTTATGATTTATTGAAAATGTTACCCTTATTAATACATGTTTGACTGTTCTAACTGTAAACAAATCGATTTATATATCACACAAACATTGAATTTTATATATATAGAAGATTTATTAACAAATATTTACATTCTTTTATTAAAAATAAAGTAACTAAAAAAGGGGTCATAACAATCTTATAAAACGTTGTAAAATCGCTTATTGTATTCTCGTTTGTCCATTTGATAGTCTGCTATATATTGCGTATATACAAGGGGCATGTAACCATATATTTGTGCAAATTCGTTCAAACATGCGTCTCGCTTTTGTCGGTGATGAGATTTTAGAGATAAACCGTCTCTCATGTGGTATTTATTGGGGAACGATTGTTGACGGATAACCTGAAATGAGAAGTAAACAATTGATAAAATTTCAATAGAGAATAAAAAAATTGGTTTGTTGTTACTAGCAAATAAAAGAAATAATTTGATCAAATGTGAAAATAAAATAATTGGTTTGATGTTACAAGTAAATAAAAGGATTAGTTCTATGTAACAATAAAATAAAATAATTTGTTTGATGTAATGAGAAAATAAAAGAATTGTTTGATGTTATAGGAAAAAAAAGAATTAGTTTAATGTTATGGGGAAATAAAAGAATTGGTTTGATGTTACAAGAAAATAAAAGAATTGGTTTGATGTTACAAGAAAATAAAAGAATTGTTTGATGTTATGGGAAAATAAAAGAATTAGTTTGATGTTACAAGAAAATAAAAGACTTGGTTTGATGTTACAAGAAAATAAAAGAATTGTTTGATGTTACAAGAAAATAAAAGAATTGTTTGATGTTATGGGAAAATAAAATAATTTGTTTGATGTTACAAGAAAATAAAAGAATATTTTGATGTTATGGGAAAATAAAAAAATTAGTTTGATGTTACTAGCAAATAAAAGAAATAATTTGATCAAATGAGAAAATAAAAGATTTAGTTTGATGTTACAAGAAAATAAAAGAATTAGTTTGATGTTATAGGAAAAAAAAAGAATTAGTTTGATGTTATGGGGAAATAAAAGAATTGGTTTGATGTTACAAGAAAATAAAAGAATTGGTTTGATGTTACAAGAAAATAAAAGAATTGTTTGATGTTATGTGAAAATAAAAGAATTAGTTTAATGTTACAAGAAAATAAAAGAATTGGTTTGATGTTACAAGAAAATAAAAGAATTGTTTGATGTTACAAGAAAATAAAAGAATTGTTTGATGTTATGGGAAAATAAAATAATTTGTTTGATGTTACAAGAAAATAAAAGAATATTTTGATGTTATGGGAAAATAAAAAAATTGGTTTGATGTTACTAGCAAATAAAAGAAATAATTTGATCAAATGAGAAAATAAAAGATTTAGTTTGATGTTACAAGAAAATAAAAGAATTAGTTTGATGTTACAATAAAATAAAAGGATTAGTTCTATGTTACAATAAAATAAAAGAATTAGTTTGATATTATGGGAAAATGAAAAAATTGGTTTGATGTTACAAGAAAATAAAAGAATTGGTTTGATGTTATAGTAAAATAAAAGAATTGGTTTGATTTTACGAGAAAATAAAAGAATTGGTTTGATGTTACAAGAAAATAAAAGAATTGGTTTGATGTTACAAGAAAATAAAAGAATATTTTGATGTTATGGGAAAATAAAAGAATTGGTTTGATGTTATAGGAAAATAAAAGAATATTTTGATGTTACAAGAAAATAAAAGAATTCGTTTGATGTAACAAGTAAATAAAAGGATTAGTTCTATGTTACAATAAAATAAAATAATTTGTTTGATGTAATGAGAAAATAAAAGAATTGTTTGATGTTATAGGAAAAAAAAAGAATTAGTTTGATGTTATGGGGAAATAAAAGAATTGGTTTGATGTTACAAGAAAATAAAAGAATTGGTTTGATGTTACAAGAAAATAGAAGAATTGTTTGATGTTATGGGAAAATAAAAGAATTAGTTTGATGTTACAAGAAAATAAAAGAATTGGTTTGATGTTACAAGAAAATAAAAGAATTGTTTGATGTTACAAGAAAATAAAAGAATTGTTTGATGTTATGGGAAAATAAAAGAATTGGTTTGATGTTACAAGAAAATAAAAGAATTGGTTTGATGTTACAAGAAAATAAAAGAATTTGCTTGATGTTACAAGAAAATAAAAGGATTAGTTCTATGTTACAATAAAATAAAATAATTTGTTTGATGTAATGAGAAAATAAAAGAATTGTTTGATGTTATAGGAAAAAAAAGAATTAGTTTGATGTTATGGGGAAATAAAAGAATTGGTTTGATGTTACAATAAAATAAAAGAATTAGTTTGATGTTATGGAAAAATGAAAAAATTGGTTTGATGTTACAAGAAAATAAAAGAATTGGTTTGATGTTATAGTAAAATAAAAGAATTGGTTTAAATTTACGAGAAAATAAAAGAATTGGTTTGATGTTACAAGAAAATAAAAGAATTGGTTTGATGTTACAAGAAAATAAAAGAATATTTTGATGTTATGGAAAAATAAAAGAATTGGTTTGATGTTATAGGAAAATAAAAGAATTGGTTTGATGTTACAAGAAAATAAAAGAATTCGTTTGATGTTACAAGTAAATAAAAGGATTAGTTCTATGTTACAATAAAATAAAATAATTTGTTTGATGTAATGAGAAAATAAAAGAATTGTTTGATGTTATAGGAAAAAAAAGAATTAGTTTGATGTTATGGGGAAATAAAAGAATTGGTTTGATGTTACAAGAAAATAAAAGAATTGGTTTGATGTTACAAGAAAATAAAAGAATTGTTTGATGTTATGGGAAAATAAAAGAATTAGTTTGATGTTACAAGAAAATAAAAGAATTGGTTTGATGTTACAAGAAAATAAAAGAATTGTTTGATGTTACAAGAAAATAAAAGAATTGTTTGATGTTATGGGAAAATAAAAGAATTGGTTTGATGTTACAAGAAAATAAAAGAATATTTTGATGTTATGGGAAAATAAAAAAATTGGTTTGATGTTACTAGTAAATAAAAGAAATAATTTGATCTAATGAGAAAATAACAGAATTAGTTTGATGTTACAAGAAAATAAAAGAATTAGTTTGATGTTACAATAAAATAAAAGAATGAGTTTGATGTTACAATAAAATAAAAGAATTAGTTTGATGTTATGGGAAAATGAAAAAATTGGTTTGATGTTACAAGAAAATAAAAGAATTGGTTTAATGTTATAGTAAAATTAAAGAATTAGTTTGATTTTACGAGAAAATAAAAGAATTGGTTTGATGTTACAAGAAAATAAAAGAATTGGTTTGATGTTACAAGAAAATAAAAGAATAATTTGATGTTATGGAAAAATAAAAGAATTGGTTTGATGTTATAGAAAAATAAAAGAATTGGTTTGATGTTACAAGTAAATATAAGGATTAGTTCTATGTTACAATAAAATAAAATAATTTGTTTGATGTAATAAGAAAATAAAAGAATTGGTTTGATGTTATGGGAAAATAAAAGAATTGGTTTGATGTTACAAGAAAATAAAAGAATTGGTTTGACGTTATGGGAAAAATAAAAGAATTGGTTTGATGTTACAAGAAAATAAAAGAAATGGTTTGATGTTATAGGAAAATAAAAGAATTGGTTTAATGTTATGGGAAAATAAAAGAATTGGTTTGATGTTACAAGAAAATAAAAGAATTGGTTTGATGTTATAGGAAAATAAAAGAATATTTTGATGTTATGGGAAAATAAAAGAATTGGTTTGATGTTACAAGAAAATAAAAGAATTGGTTTGATGTTACAAGTAAATAAAAGGATTAGTTCTATGTTACAATAAAATAAAATAATTTGTGTGATGTAATGATAAAATAAAAGAATTGTTTGATGTTATAGGAAAAAAAAAGAATTAGTTTGATGTTATGGGGAAATAAAAGAATTGGTTTGATGTTACAAGAAAATAAAAGAATTGTTTGATGTTATGGGAAAATAAAAGAATTGTTTGATGTTATGGGAAAATAAAAGAATTAGTTTGATGTTACAAGAAAATAAAAGAATTACTTTGATGTGACAAGAAAATAAAATAATTTGTTTGATGTTATGGGAAAATAAAAGAATTAGTTTGATGTTACAAGAAAATAAAAGAATTGGTTTGATGTTACAAGAAAATAAAAGAATATTTTGATGTTATGGGAAAATAACAAAATTGGTTTGATGTTACTAGTAAATAAAAGAAATAATTTGATCAAATGAGAAAATAAAAGAATTAGTTTGATGTTACAAGAAAATAAAAGAATTGGTTTGATGTTACAATAAAATAAAAGAATTGGTTTGATGTTACAATAAAATAAAAGAATTAGTTTGATGTTACAATAAAATAAAATAATTAGTTTGATATTATGGGATAATGAAAAAATTGATTTGATGTTACAAGAAAATAAAAGAATTAGTTTGATGTTATAGTAAAATAAAAGAATTGGTTTGATTTTACGAAAAAATAAAAGAATTGGTTTGATGTTACAAGAAAATAAAAGAATTGGTTTGATGTTACAAGAAAATAAAAGAATATTTTGATGTTATGGAAAAATAAAAGAATTGGTTTGATGTTATAGGAAAATAAATGAATTGGTTTGATGTTACAAGAAAATAAAAGAATTCGTTTGCTGTTACAAGTAAATAAAAGGATTAGTTCTATGTTACAATAAAATAAAATAATTTTTTTGATATAATGAGAAAATAAAAGAATTGTTTGATGTTATAAGAAAATAAAAGAATTGTTTGATGTTATAGGAAAATAAAAGAATTAGTTTGATGTTATGGGGAAATAAAAGAATTAGTTTGATGTTATGGGGAAATAAAAGAATTGGTTTGATGTTATGCGAAAATAAAAGAATTGGTTTGATGTTATGGGAAAATAAAAGAATTGGTTTGATGCTACAAGAAAATAAAAGAATTGGTTTGATGTTATGGGAAAATAAAAGAATTGTTTGATGTTATGGGAAAATAAAAGAATTAGTTTGATGTTATAGGAAAATAAAAGAATTGGTTTGATGTTATAGGAAAATAAAAGAATTGGTTTGATGTTACAAGAAAATAAAAGAATTGGTTTGATGTTATAGGAAAATAAAAGAATATGTTGTATGTTATGGGAAAATAAAAGAATTGGTTTGATGTTACAAGAAAATAAAAGAATTGGTTTGATGTCACAAGTAAATAAAAGGATTAGTTCTATGTTACAATAAAATAAAATAATTTGTTTGATGTAATGAGAAAATAAAAGAATTGTTTGATGTTATAGGAAAAAAAAAGAATTAGTTTGATGTTATAGGGAAATAAGAGAATTGGTTTGATGTTACAAGAAAATAAAAGAATTGGTTTGATGTTACAAGAAAATAAAATAATTGTTTGATGTTATGGGAAAATAAAAGAATTAGTTTGATGTTACAAGAAAATTAAAAAGAATTAGTTTGATGTTACAAGAAAATAAAAGAATTGTTTGATGTTACAAGAAAATAAAAGAATTGTTTGATGTTATGGGAAAATAAAAGAATTGGTTTGATGTTATAAGAAAATAAAAGAATATTTTGATGTTATGGGAAAATAAAAAAATTGGTTTGATGTTACTAGTAAATAAAAGAAATAATTTGATCAAATGAGAAAATAAAAGAATTAGTTTGATGTTACAAGAAAATAAAAGAATTAGTTTGATGTTACAATAAAATAAAAGAATTAGTTTGATGTTACAATAAAATAAAAGAATTAGTTTGATGTTATGGGAAAATGAAAAAATTGGTTTGATGTTACAAGAAAATAAAAGAATTGGTTTGATGTTATAGTAAAATAAAAGAATTGGTTTAAATTTACGAGAAAATAAAAGAATTGGTTTGATGTTACAAGAAAATAAAAGAATTGGTTTGATGTTACAAGAAAATAAAAAATATTTTGATGTTATGGAAAAATAAAAGAATTGGTTTGATGTTATAGGAAAATAAAAGAATTGGTTTGATGTTACAAGAAAATAAAAGAATTGGTTTAATGTTACAAGTAAATAAAAAGATTTGTTCTATGTTACAATAAAATAAAATAATTTGTTTGATGTAATGAGAAAATAAAAAAATTGTTTGATGTTATAAGAAAATAAAAAAATTGTTTGATGTAATAGGAAAATAAAAGAATTAGTTTGATGTTATGGGGAAATAGAAGAATTGGTTTGATGTTACAAGAAGATAAAAGAATTGGTTTGATGTTATAGGAAAATAAAAGAATTGGTTTGATGTTATGGGAAAATAAAAGAATTGGTTTTATGTTACAAGAAAATAAAAGAATTGGTTTGATGTTATGGGAAAAATAAAAGAATTGGTTTGATGTTATAGGAAAATAAAAGAATTGGTTTGATGTTATGGGGAAATAAAAGAATTAGTTTTATGTTATGGGGAAATAAAAGAATTGGTTTGATGTTATGCGAAAATAAAAGAATTGGTTTGATGTTATGGGAAAATAAAAGAATTGGTTTGATGTTACAAGAAAATAAAAGAATTGGTTTGATGTTATGGGAAAATAAAAGAATTGTTTGATGTTATGGGAAAATAAAAGAATTAGTTTGATGTTATAAGAAAATAAAAGAATTGGTTTGATGTTATAGGAAAATAAATGAATTAGTTTGGATGTTATGGGGAAATAAAAGAATTGGTTTGATGTTATGGGAAAATAAAAAAAATGGTTTGATGTTATGGGAAAATAAAAGAATTGGTTTGATGTTACAAGAAAATAAAAGAATTGGTTTGACGTCATGTGAAAAATAAAAGAATTGGTTTGTTGTTACAAGAAAATAAAAGAAATGGTTTGATGTTATAGTAAAATAAAAGAATTGGTTTAATGTTATGGGAAAATAAAAGAATTGGTTTGATGTTACAAGAAAATAAAAGAATTGGTTTGATGTTATAGGAAAATAAAAGAATTGGTTTGATGTTATAGGAAAATAAATGAATTGGTTTGATGTTACAAGAAAATATAAGAATTGGTTTGGCGTTATGGGAAAAATAAAAGAATTGGTTTGATGTTACAAGAAAATAAAAGAATTGATTTGATGTTATGGGAAAATAAAAGACTTGGTTTGATGTTACAAGAAAATAAAAGAAATGGTTTGATGTTATAGGAAAATAAAAGAATTAGTTTGATGTTACGATAAAATAAAAGAATTGGTTTGACTTTACAAGAAAATAAAAGAATTGGTTTGATGTTACAAGAAAATAAAAGAATTGGCTTTATATTATGGAAAAAATAAAATAATTTGTTTGATGTTACAAGAAAATAAAAGGATTAGTTCTATGTTACAATAAAATTAAATAATTTGTTTGATGTAATGAGAAAATAAAAGAATTGGTTTGATATTACAAAAAAATAAAATAATGTATTTGATGTTATGGGAAAATAAAAGAATTGGTTTGATGTAAGGAGAAAATAAAAGAATTGGCTTGATGTTATTGGTCAGAACTACAATGTCACGTACATAAACGAGGTTGCATCTCTCCAATATGTTGCTAAGGTTGCCTGAAAAATGGCAAGATCATTCTACCACCCCAGAAAGTTTTGATGCAATCTCTATGTATAAGAATTAGATATTGCCTATGATGGAGTACTGCTGCCACATATGTGGAGGAGCCACTCAGAGCACTCTTTCTGTCTTTGACAAAGTACAAAATTGACTTTGCAATGTAGTGGGGGATGATCGAGTCTGTTTTCTATGCCCATTTTCTTACAGAAGAGACGTTGCTAGTCCTTATCTACTCTATCGTTATTTCCATGGAAGGTGCTCGACTGAGCTTCACTTTCTGGTTACTCGTTGTAAGCCATTTTCCGCAAGAACTGAACCATTTACTATCACTGCAAAGAACCTTCCTTTCTTCATTCATGTGCCTAACATCAAACGAAATTTTCATGAACAGAGTTTCTTTCCAAGAACTTTCCATCTGTGAAACACATTACTATGAGATTGCTTCCCGGGGGGCTTACAGCATGATCATTTTCAAATCCAACGCTTGTCATAAATCGTTCTCATAAGTCATCAAATTGTGTTCATTCCATTCATTATTTTCAATCCTCTCATAATATTCATCATCAATCAACTGACAATCTATACATTTCATATAACCCTTATTTCCGAGTGGCTTTTAGCTTTGATAAGTAGTGACTTATTAGTAAATAATGAAAAAAACGAAATGTTACTACTACAGTCAACTAACATATCGAGCTGTCATGACTCTTGATGACAAATTTACATATTTTTTTTATCCCCCATACAACTTGGTTGAAATCACCTAAAGCTAATCCTAACTGCAAATTCAAATCCCAAAGTCTGAAAAACAAACTGCCACACGGAAATCTGTTCACAATCAAAGTTGTCAATAATGGCAGGTCTAATTGTGCAAAAATTGTGTCCCAAATATTACTTCTCTTTCTTTATTCATTTAATTTCACTTTTCTCTTGTCCAGGGGTTAGACCTTTTTTTATATTTTGCAACCACACTCTCCAAGCCTCACCTTTCAGCGGATCAACCGTCCCCAAATTTCACCCTGTACAGTCTTGTCTAATCACTTGCTTCCAAGTTTTCTTCGGCTGGCCAACCTTCCTGCAATTCAAGACATCCATGCTTCTGCAACGGTTTGTCCAAGAGGATGGATGCTCCATATGACTGTACTAACGTAACCAATTTGTCCTTAGGATAACCTCTATGCTGGGAAAATATAGGGATTTTTAGCAAATCCTCCGACCTAATGAGTTGAGTTTGGTCAGATTTCACATTGCAGATCCATCTAATCATGGATCTGCCATTGCTTTGCAGTCGGCTGAATGGGAATTATTTTCATATGGACGTCATCTTTAAACAGGGGATGTAACTTTGTATTCGTCAATACAGAGTTACTTCCCATTTTACATGTTTTCATTTATGCCCTCATACTGTTGCATAGCCCCTTTGCTTGGGCTGCAGCAGTTCTCATTTTGTATACTCGTCCCGGAACGAGCCGTGGCAGTTCTCGTTTAATACTCATCATTTTTAAAACATCAAAAATCATATAGTTTGCATACCTTTAAATTCCTCCCTCGTCGCGTAGAGGGTGCGTCGTCTAGTGGTTGTCTTCTTTCTTCTCTTCTGTCTGTACTGCCGTGAACATCCTCACTACAACAAAAACTTCATGACCGACTCCGAAGACAAACAATCTTTTAAATTTAATTTCTGTTTTATTTCAAGCGTTAGCTATCCGTCAGCTGGGAGATATTCACTAACGTCGAGAGAGAGAGAGCAAATTACTGCTTTCGTAATTACTTATCAATTAAGTCTTAACCATTCGTGGAGGGGAGGGGGAAGAGATCTTTCGCTTGTATTTTCTTAGAGAAATAATTCCCCTATGTATGTTGCAGACTGCATAATAAAAATCAAGTCTGATAGGTTCGCCTCCAAAACCCAGACTGCTAAAACTCGCTTCTCCGAAGAACGAGAGGTATCACGGATCCCTCTGCTTCCCAGCAAAAGCCCGTGACGTCACAGAGCCTCTTTCACAGGTGCGCATGGACCCTTGATCTGAGGTCTCGTCACGTGGTGAATCTGTCACGTCTGTGAGCTCCGACTGTGAGAACAGGCCCTATTCTGCACTCGACTGCACGAGTCCACCCGCACTAATTCGCGCAAGTCAAACCAACGATTTCCACAGATATGTCCATTCCCATTGGGCCATTATCCAACATTGAGGGCACTCGGCGAACATGATAGCTAAAAATATTTGGGAGTTCTGGAAGCAGACCCCATCAAATCAACAGAAATGAAAAAGAAGATTGGAAAAGAATACCTGAGAAGAGCAAAAAATCTCTTAGAAATTAAATTATATTGTAGACATCTAGTAAAAGGAATCAACACCTGGTCAGTTACAACTTAGCTGAAATGACCTAAAACTAATCCTAACCATGGATCCAAATCCCAAAGCCTGAAAGACAAACTGACACACGGAAGACTGTTCGCAATCAAAATTGGATGACCCTCATCCCCCAAAGAAACGATCCAGGCTTCATACCTAAGGCAAAGAATGAACTTTATGAATATGTTTTTATTTAAAAAAAACCTTGTTGTGAATGTTTATTTTTTGCTTAAATAAAATAATGGTGGGTCTAATTATGAAAATAAATTGCCCCAAATATCTCTATAGTGGTCATGGAGGTTGAAGTGTGATGTTAATAGTTTTAGCTGAGATGGTCAAATGATCTAAAACGATTTTGGTGATAACTTTCACAAATGGCCCCACAGGTTTATCGAGACCTTTCACGGTAATGTTACTTGCCTTAATTGGGGATTTTTTGGTGACATGAGCAACCAACATGTTCATTGCCAGATCTTCACAGTTCATCTTTTTATGCACGGATTCCCGAATGGCTGACTTCATCACATAAGAATAGATATAGAAATAGTGCTGTTGGCAAAAGAAAAGAAAGAAAAAAACTTTTTAATATTTACAAGCAGTTACCTATAGAAATAGAACTTTTACAATTACAGATTTCCCACATCTATTACTAATGGAGATTTGGTATCTGTCTGTCTGAAGTCGAAATAATACTATTACTTCTATATCTGAATTCGAGACTATACTATTACTATCTTTTAATGCTCAATTCAGTTGACTATACTATTTCATACTAATATACAATCTTTTAATGCTCAATTCAGTTGACTATACTATTTCAGACTAATGTACTATCTTTTAATGCTCAATTTAGTTTACTATACTATTTCAGACTAATATACTATCTTTTAATGCTCAATTCAGTTGACTATACTATTTCAGACTAATATACTATCTTTTAATGCTCAATTCAGTTGATTATACTATTTCAGACTAATGTACTATCTTTTAATGCTCAATTTAGTTTACTATACTATTTCAGACTAATATACTATAGGAGGGGAAGTATAGTATATGTTCTGTTGTCATGAAAACATCTTCCCATGCATTAATGCCTCCTTTTTTGGGTGGGTGTAGTGTAGTATATGTTCTGTGATCATGATATCATCCTCCCAGGCATTAACTCTTACTTCGGGGGGGGGGGGGAGTAGTGTAGTATATGTTCGTTCCTTGATAAAATCCTCACAAGTATTACCTCCTCCTTCTTTTGGGGAAGGGGTAGAGTTGTATCTGTTCTATTGTCATGATAACATCGTTCCATGAATTACCTCATTTTCGTTTGGAGAAGGTAGTGTAGTATCTATTCCGTTGTCATGAAACCATCACCCAAAGCATTAGCTTCTTTTTTTGGGGTAGTGTAGTGTCTGTTCTGTTGTCATAGGACCAGGCATTACCCCCTCCTTTGGGGAATGGGAGTACTGTACGTCAACAATAAATTGTCACAATCGGCCGTCTATTATATACTAACACAGATATGAGACCAGAGGGAGCATATTATTGCTAGTAACCTATACTGTTTTTCCATCTCTCCTGTACACTACCCCAGTCTAATAATAACCATTAAGAGGAATTATATATGAAAATATGACTTCTATAGTAATGGATGGCCCAGATCAGCTATAATTATTCTCCATCTTTCCTGAACAGTCTAATAATATCCTTACAAGTGTTTTATTGTCTTTATGTCCTACCCACGTGTTGCCGGGTCGCCATCTTTAATTGTCGGCATGTGTTAGGGTTAGGGGTTGTCGACTAGAATGTTAACACCATAAATGACAGTTCATATGTTTATTAAACCCTGGCCATCGTAATCCAGTTTTGTGAATCATGGCATCAAATCGCCATTAATATGTACTCAAACTTACCCCTTTCCCAGGCCTGGGAGGGGAGGGAGGGTTGTGCTTTACGGCAGTCGAGACGTCCACTCTCCCTGAAGTCTAGCCAGGGAAAAGAAGAGTCTTATCGACCTCTCACTTCTCGCTCGTGACGTCATAGCCACACGAGACTTGGTCCTTCCTCGTCCCTCAGTATACAACACCAGCATTTATTTATGTAAATCTGACTCTTATAGTTATGGATAGCCGAGATAATCGAATCGTAATAACCAAGACACAAAGAGAACAGAAACACAAAGAGATGAGACGAGGAAACAAATGGAGAAGATTAAAAATGAATAAGATTTAACTCTCATTTAATTTTATTTCTATGAAAATATAAAACATGTATCAACATAAGACAAGAAAGGATTGAAGTCAAAATGCAGATGTAGTGCCTTAAGCGATCAGAATTATCTCCCTTGCATCTGTCACCAAACGATTTTGTTTGATGGTCAGAGTGACCGCCCTTGTATAAAATCTTTGTCTAAATAAAAGGCTTTTACACTGATGTGTTCTTTATCAGCCGAGCGACCAGTGTGTTAACAATGTGTTCTGTCTCCTGGTTCTTGCATTTGTTCTGTTTGTGTCTTCGTTTGTATTTCAGTAAGATAAATACAATTTTACTGCAGAGAGAACGAATAATCACGAAAATAGTGCATCTGTGAGAAGAAGGGTTTCAGAAAAATAAAAGTTGTTTTCGAAAGTTCCTGAAACAGTAAGTTATCATATTCATATACACGCAAACGGTGTATAATTGTTACGTGTAGGCTAAAATAAAATAAAACTGATTTATTTCCCTTGCACCGAAGAAAGGAGAGTGATCTGCCCTTACAGTAAAAAAACGTCGGCCATGATAGTTTGGAAGATAAATAAATATGGCTCGCATCACCGACTTTAATCATAACGCATCGAGCGGCTCCTTCATTACCATTTAATATGTAATTTGTTAAATAAATCTGTTAAAAATTATACTTCGTGCTTTGATCATTTTTAGTTTGTTATTAAACCGATAACAACGTTTTTTGAACCACGTGGATGGGCACTTACATTTTTCAAAAATGGATGGCACAGTACAGCAAATAATGCAAAAACAGTTGCGCTTGATGGAATTATTTTCAAAGAGATTCTCAACACCTTCAAAAAGTGTATGATTAATGAAACAAAAAAATGGTTGGATCATTGTACCGCTCCAGAAGGTATCTCGCGCTGATGCAATCCTGGAAGATAAACAAAAGTGGCTCGCATCACCGACTTTAATCAGAGTCAAATACGTCTAATATGGAGTACTGTCTCGCTCAGATCACCTTTCCTGCCTTGACAGAGTACAACACTTCGAAATCTAGTGGAGAATGTCGTCTTTCCTTGCTATATCGTTATTTTCATGGTAGGTGCTTGACTGAGCTTCAAAACAAAAACTCGTCTAGCTACAACTAATGTCAATAATTTCCATTTCTCCCATCTGTGTACATAAAACTAAATGGAAGTTCCATGAGCAATGTTTCTTTCCTAGAACTGCCCGTCTGTGAAACACAATACTACGGAGCTGCTTCCTAGCTGACTACAACATAGTCGTTTTCAAGTCCCATGTAAACAAATTCTTGTTAAGCTGTCTTCTTAAATAATCAAATTCTGCTCAATTTCAACCTCGTTACCAATCATCACGGTTCTGTCTCACCGTCAACCTGACAAACACTTTAACTCCTTATGTTCAAGTGACCTTTGAGCCTTGATAAGCGGTGACTTATTAGTAATATATATATATATATATATATATATATATATATATATATATATATATATATTATAATATAAAATGAAGTAATAAAATAAGGTGTCAATCAAATTTTATTAGAATTCAAAGTTCAAGCAAAGTATCCTTAAGTCCTTAGCTCATGAATTTCTCGTATATGGACTGCTATTTATAACTTGGAGTAATCTTCGGTCAACCCTCTGAATGTCTTTCCTGATTATGTTTTTCAATTTGTATGACCTGGATGGATTGTATAGATTCAACAAAAAAGTATGTTTTTGGGTTGATATATTTGATGTTATATATTTTTATGTATTTGTGTATATAATTTTATATATTTTCAAAGCTTAATTTTATTACCTGTAGTAGTATAACTGCGCTAATGGTCCTCTGAAGAGAAGATTATCTTTGAAAACTCATGAGCTAAGGACTTAAGGATACTTTGCTTGAACTTTGAATTCTAATAAAATTTGATTGACACCTTATTTTATTACTTCATTTTATATTATAATATTAATGCTCTATCCAGTATATTGAGCTTCAGTTTTTATCCGGATGTTTCACTAATTATAAGATATTAGTTGACGCTTATATCTTTTGTTGGATTGCTTCATATATATATATATATATATATATATATATATATATATATATATATATATATATATATATATATATAAATATATATATATATATATATATATATATATATATATATATATATATTCAAATCGGGAAATATCTGTGTGTAATAAAATGTTAATATCAATACATAAAAGGTGAAAAGACAAAACATTTTGAATTGTTGGTCAATAAAAAACAAAAATATATTTAGTCCTAGAAAATATTTTAAACATGAAAAGGAATAAAAAAAAAGGTAATTAGATGAAAGTTCTTTGAGTTAACCGGTTATTTGTCGTTAAGAATAGAACAATTGTAATGAGTTTAAGGAGAAAAGAAGACGGGTTGGAAAATTTACAAATATCATTTTAAATTGTATATGTGTATAAGTGGTACTACAAGCAGCAGTGGCAGGTCACGATTAACGATTTTTAATCTATGCTTAATTTCTAAGCTTGGTGCTGATTGGTGCAAGCTTTTAACTTCCTTTCTGGCTTGTCCAACCAGAGGCCATCCCTCAGGCGAGCTGAACACCTGACATGAGATTATAAAAGGAATCGCACAGTGTTTACTGCCTTAGCCAGAGATGAACTGCCAACAACTCATCCACGTTGTTTGGACCAACCCCCAAACTTCTCTCTTGGGACGACCGCTCGGACCGTCTGGTCCTGGGTTCGACTTCGGCAAGAAGACCCAAGATGGCTACGGCTGCACACACGTGGACTTAATAATAATAATGAGATGAAAGATTTTCTTTATACTGTTTTTTTAAAGATGTATATTCACTGAAAAATAAATATGCATTTCTTGACCTAATGTAATTTAGCTTAAGAGTTGTCACGAAAGGGTGCCACCGAAGGTCGTACCCCAACTAAGAAAGAAATCATTAAAATTTAAAACTAATGCTACATTTACTAATATTCTATTAGTTTAAATATATATACATATATATATATATATATATATATATATATATATATATTTAAATATTAAAATGTTTTATACTTACAGACGACGTCGTCTTGGGTTTTCTACTCTCATCAGTGAAGGAGTGGTGGTTGCAAGCGGTCGTATGGGCTCGAACGCAGTTCGTAGATTCAGCTTAGAATTACGAGTCTGACGCCTCAAACCGACACGGCCGCGAGAAATCACCACAGACAGTAGTTTAAATTAGTGTACACTTACCCAGGCCGCGGGGGCAAGCGTTATGTTGTCGATAATGTTAAACGCTCGAGCGGAACTTGCTTATTACGATAATCTTGTAATTTCAAACAGGGCTCTACTATTAAGACTATTAAATCTTAAAGGGGCATTAACTATGACTATTTTAAAATATTAAAGTGTTTTATACCTACAGAGGACATCGTTTCGGGGTGTCTACTCTCATCAGTGTAGGAGTGGTGGTTGTAAGCGGTCATATGGGTTAGAACGCAGTTCGTAGATTCAGCCTAAAATATATATATATATATATATATATATATATATATATATATATATATATTTTATTAAAGCTCCTTTAAAGATGTAATAGTCTTGAAAGTAGAGCACCGTGAAATTGAGAAAAAGTTTGTTGTCATTTGCAAAAAAGCGAGTTCCTCGTGACCGTTGAACACTCTAGACAATAATAACGCTTCCACTGCCTCCCTGGGTAAGTGTATCTTAATTTCAATTACTATCTGTGCCGATTGTCTCGTAATTCTAGCCTGAATTTATGAACTGCGTTCGATCCCATGCGACTGCCTACAACCACCATTCCTGCACTGATGAGGGCAAAAAGCCTGAAACGATATAGTCTGTAGGTAAAACACACTTTAATATTTAATTATATATATATATATATATATATATATATATATATATATATATATATATATATATATATATATATATATATATATATATATATATACGTTTTTTGCAAAAATATTTCTTATATACTGAAATAAAAATATTTGAAAAATTCGACTCGTGTAAGAAATAATAAGTGTTTTTATTGTTGCAGCAATAGTCACATGCTCTGTGTGAGTAATTGAGATGATGAGTCTGAAAACTGATACCCTCACTGTCTAACCTTGTGCAAAAATGTCGCCCCAGTTAGGGTCAACGAGAGGCCGAGGTGATTGCCTCCTATGTAGATCCACTTGTTTCTCTGAGTATCCCATCTGTGAGCACGAGCTGGAAAACCAACAATCCTGTCTCGGTTCTGCCGCCACACTCTACAAAAATACGAAAGATAAAACCATCTTGGAAAATTGTGAAAATTTGTTATGTTAAATTATAAAATCTGGTGAATTTAAATATACTCTTCTCGTGTATTGTCAATTGTACATATACGTGTGTATCGGTCATAGACAAGACTAGATTAATACCTTTGATAGCTCCGCACTATTATAGGATTAACATATAACTCAATCCTATTAATTGATCAACGGCATGTGTGAAAATACACAAGCAATACCCAAAATCACTCTAGAAAAAAAAATTACATGTTCGTACAAACAAATCTCCCAACGAAATATTGACAAAAACACGAAAATAGTAGTCAGGTGGGTATTGTTTACTATGAGTAAAATCATTCTTTCGAGCCAGTTGCTAAGCATATAAGGATTAGAATTTCAACATTCTGCACATACACACACACACACACACACACACACACATATATATATATATATATATATATATATAGAGAGAGAGAGAGAGAGAGAGAGAGAAGGAGAGAGAGAGAGAGAGAGAGACAGACAGACAGACAGACAGACAGACAGACAGACAGATTAATTGCATTCCACTGACCAAAGAAAAAAGTCAATCCACAATCATAGTTGTTTATTGATTTTTTTTATTTCACCTAATGCTGATATTGTTTACGGATTGTGAAACGTTCGTAAGACAGAAAAAAATATAAGCATTCGCGGAAAAAAAAAATATATGATTGTTTGTCAGTGGAATACAACCGATCTATAAATATGCTCTGAAACCGGAAACATAACTTCATTGAGCTTGTAATCTGAAACAATTTGGATAATATAATAAGGGATATATACCTTAAAACATATATTCTTTATATAAGCCTAGAAATATATATATATATATATATATATATATATATATATATATATATATATATATATATATATATATAGTTACGGCGGCTCATCAGCATGGCTCACTATGACTGGGATCGGACCTCGGTGACTGGGGCTGTGACTGAGTGTGCTAACCGTTACGCTAATAGACCCATCTGAAATTACCTGACAATTTATCGTTTATAAAGTGCCTTTTTGTTGTTATTGTTTTTAGCGCTAATAAACTAATGGTATATTTCGCCCACTTATACATATGCACGAGTGTTCTTCCTTGCATATGCCTTATCAACCCATTTTTAGAGACGTGCACTGATATATATATATATATATATACATACATATATATATATATATATATATATATATATATATATATATATTATATTTTATAAATAAATATATATGTATATTTCCTTTTTATAATGAATTTTTTACTTATATTTATTTATAGATAAAATAGTTATGAAAATACTATGTATATATATATATATATATATATATATATATATATATATATATATATAATATATATATATATATATATTATATATGTATATATATATGCATATATATGTAGTATTTTTATTTATTTATGTTTATGAACCGATCATTATGAATTTTTGAATATATATATTCTCGGCAACCTGGTAAGTTTCATGGACACATTATTTTTTGTAAACTTTACCATTTAGGAGGTGCGTCCACCCGAACTCGCACAGCCCTAAAAACGATGTAAATTTAAAGTATCCTTTATGCTTTTATTATTTATGAAAATATTATTCACACACATAAACATTTATGCAGTTATTTGGCGAATTAGTTATAAACAAATAAAATAATATGTGTGAAAATAAAATATATACTTTCAGTACCAGCTTACTTCAAATACAACCAGGCACAGGGGCACATATACATTGTTTTTGTTTTACTATTTGTTAATTTTCGCAATAAATTCCAACAAGTAATCGGTTTTTAGACTCTTATCTAATATATAAAATTGAGTTAGCCGGATTTCTTACTTCAGACTGTAACGTGCGTAACCTTATTTATAATATTTTTTTTATCAGTTTTTAATTAACAGTTCACCTCCTTCCAGAATATCTTTTTTTTATTTTATTAAAGGCAAAACTAAAGCAAGTTACCACTTGATGAACGGTCTAATAAGCAGATAAAATTCCCCTATCGACACAAAAGACCTTTAACACCAAGCTAAGATTTCCCCGGTAAAGGAAAATTCACGGTGGTAGGACAAAAGCCCACCGGACAAAAGCCCACCGGACAAAAGCCCACCGGACAAAAGCCCACCAAAATAAGTCAAGCCCGGACAAAAGCCCACCAAAGTAAAAATAAATTAATTATTAAAAAATTAAAAAATATATTTTGATATTTATTATTTTTACAATTATCAATAAGTCTTTGTCTGTAATTTTCTTTTCTTGAAAACATTTTTTACATTTAATTTTTAAACATTTTTCCGGTACTTTGTAAATACTGCATTTTTTAAAGATTGCATCATAAAAAATGACGCACCCTTTTTACTACTAACCCCAAGTCAGTGTGGTAAAACGAAAAATACATTTGAAAAAAATTATGTATAGTATTACCCATCTTTTGCGAGAAGAAAACACAACAATTATGCAAGATTGAAATTGGGGTATCAGTTTTGCATATATTTTTAACATAAAATGATCCACCATTTCCGGACTATTCTAACTTTTCAGGGCAGTAAATTATTTTTCTTTTGCAATGGGATATAAATTCTATGCATTGTTTTTCGGGTGGGGTGGGTGGTTTCTACTTTTTAAAGCGATTACGTGTGGTTTTACGACTTTGCCGATCGGACTTAGTGTTAGTGGTAAAAAATGTTTCAATGGCCCGGAAAGGGGGATCATTTTACGTTTAATGTGCAACTAATGTGCAACTAAATCCCCATCTCTAAATTTAAAGAATAATTCGGTTCTTTTTTCAGTGTTCACACGTATTCGCATAACAAAGTTAGAATCTCATTTTTTTTTGGGGGGGGGGGTACTTTTATTTTATCCCTTTACGTATTGTTCTCAAGATTTTGCTAAACGCATTGTGAGATTTTCATCTATATTTTTCTCTCGTACCATCTTTTTTCTATTTAACTTGTGGAATCTTTTCTTTCCGCTAAAGATGAGTAATATATAATTTTTAAATGTATTTTTCGTTTTACCACCGGACTTAGGGTTAGTAGTAAAACGAGTACGTGTTTTTTATGATGTAATCTGTACAAAAAATGCAGTATATATAAAGTACCGGAAATACATTGAAACATAAAATTAAAAAAATGTTGTCACGAAAAAAGAATTGCAGACAAAGAGTTATTGATAATTGTAAAAAAATTAAAAAAAATTAATTTTTAAACATTAATTTATTTTTACGTTGGTGGGCTTTTGTTCGTGTTTGACTTATTTTGGTGGGCTTTTGTCTGGTGGGCTTTTGTCCGGTGGGCTTTTGTCCGGTGGGCTTTTGTCCGGTGGGCTTATGTCCGGTGGGCTTTTGTCCGCACACCAAATTCACATGGTGAAACACTTTGGCAATTTTCTCTCAACAACCCCTATCTGTTCGCCTGTGAGAATTGCTCCTCTTTAACATTTTCTTTTTGAGGGTAGAGATATCACGTGTGTCAAACTTTATATATAAGATGTGTTATCAGTTGTAGATTAACCGTTCACAACATCCCCAAATATCTCTTTTTATTTTATTAAAGGTTAAAATTTTCTCTCGCCCCTCTGAATTGTTAAAAATCCTCTTTCTTTTTCTTTTTCTTTTTCTCCCCGATTTAAATATGGCTAAGCCAAAAATTGATTGACCTGGCTTGGAAACGAAAGTCTGTTCCCATACACTCTTCTGTTTTATCGCCGACATGTGAAATCTAAAATCGTTTTCACAACTTTATATGAAACTACAGACGTCTGATACTAAACCGGCTTCAATTCAGAGACGCCTCACTGTCTGAGTTTCAAGGAGAAGTGGCCTCATTTTAATCAGAATCACTTCTCATGTGAGGCCGATCGAAAATTATTCGTCAAAGTAAGATCTACACATAAAATAAAATGAGAAATTAATACTATCACTGGTATTGTGACCACATGTCGCCTTCCACACAGCCAAAAACAGATTCAAATACGATTCTTAATCGAACGAAAATTAGTTTTAGTTTTTCGTTCTCTCCGTCAAAGAGTAAGCCAGAAAGTCAGCTGCAAAGACACTACCACTTCCCATTTCAGAGACTACTTTCCATGAATGTTCAACTACATCACCTCGGACGCGCTCAACATTGTCCAACCAGGAATTGAAGTCAGCTTTTGAAAATATTTTGTTCAATGTACATTTCTGAACTCTAAGGGGAAATTCGATTTTTACCCGAGAGAAAATATTTGCCCTCTCACTTCTGAAAACCATAAAGTTTTGGAATCACCCCCCCCCCCCCCCCACCCCACAGACACACGCACGCACGCACGCACGCACGCACGCACGCACGCACACATACACACACGCGCGCACACACACACGCGCGTGCGCACACACACGCGCGCGAACACACACACACACGCACCCACACACACGCACACACGCCCACACGCACACACACAAATACACAAATACACGCACACACACACACACACACACACACACACACGCATTACTAGTTGTTAAAAGAAACAAAAACTAACATCGCCTGATGATGATTTGATGAATCAAATCGAAAGTACTCGCGAAAAAGGAAAGGAACAAGAAACCCATAATTCAGAAAATTGATAAAATAAAAAAAGTCTTATCAAGAAAAAACACTTCGTGTTATTTAATAATGTTTGTCTAAATGAAAATATGCTGCTTAAATGTACACAATATATAATCCCTGTTTAATACTTCACAATTCAAGTTAAGGTCTCCTGTTTTTTTTAACTGTTATATACTTGAATCCCCTTTTGTATTTGTAAATTTTCCAGCCGTACGTCGGCTTATGCAAGTGCTGAGTTTGCGATATTTTGTATCCCTGGGAATTTAAACTGCATTTCCTTTCTTTGTTTAAAATCACCCAAACTTTCTTTAGATCATATATATATATATATATATATATATATATATATATATATATATATATATATATATATATATATATATATATATATATATATATATATATATATGGGTAGATAAAAGGATAAAACAATCCGACGAGATGAAATTAAAAATGGAACAGTGGAAGACCCATAAGCTGAACGTTTCGCCCGATGTGATGTGAACTTTTTCAAGAGCGGATGACAAGTGTGCTAAAAATAATAAAAGACGGGAAGGTCATATAAGTGGGGAATATATATAGTGTTAGGGTTTGAATAGAGGGAAATATATGCAAATGTTTAAAGTGTCAGAAATAAGTGTGCAAAATGTCAGCATATATATAATTATATATATATATATAATTATATATATATATATATATATATATATATATATATATATATATATATATATATTAAATACATATATGTATGTATAAATAAACCTGTAATTTCAAATGTACATAGTAATACACTTTTCATCCGCTCTTGAAAAAGCCCACATCACATCGGGCGAAACGTTGAGCTTATGGGTATTCCACTGTTCCATTTTTAATTTCATATATATATATATATATATATATATATAATATATATATATATATATATATATATATATATATATATATATATATATATATATATATATATATAATATTTATTAATAAATATTAAATTATTAATACCTACAGACGCTAGCGTTTCAAGTTTATTGCTCTCATCAGTGCAGGAAAGTAACAATTTCAGACGGTTCACAGAGTCCGCCTAGAATCTGCAAGCAGTCGCCATCTCCACTCGCCAACGGAAACTGTCACGTAATTAAGGGAAATTAAGATAGGAAAGTCGAAAGAAGCTTCTGAAAATTCTGGGGGTTTAAGACATTTTTTAAAAGACATTTTGCATTCCTATACAGAAATGAAGCTATTAGCTTTAATATGGGAGCTACATTCTCCCCAAAGGCATTTAAACTTGTAAATAACATTGCTTCTTTCTAGTGGTTTTGGGGTTGGGAGGAGTTGTTTTTTACTACAAGATTTTGGGTTTTTGATTTCTTATAGTAAGTAATGAGTTTGATTTTACGACCACTACCCTGTTTTACAACCACTACCCTATCCCGCCGCTTTAACCATGCATCTCGTAAACTCTAGCTAAATTTACCAACATACACAAAAACATAACTGCCCTCCCTCTGATTCAAGACAAATAATAATAACACTAAAATAATACATTCCGAACCAATTAAAAAAAATTAAAAATACTGCAACCTACAATAAATAACATCTCGTAGTAAACCAGTGGCAACATTCTAAAATGCTTAACGAAATGCGATGTTATTCTGTGATGCCAATGCGGCATCGCTGAATTCAAATTGTCAACGTCTTTCCTGGAACAATGCGAAAACGTTCTATACGCGTTTCTCCGCCGTCTTTAAAAAAATTCTCTTCCTTCTCCAGGTTTTTGGTAATTTGCTTTTGACACATGAGGATGATTCGACAAAGAATCGAAAACGTTCGTGACACCTATGGGACATTTATTATGTTTTTTTATGTTAATACAAATAAAAGACCATCAGAAAAATTGAAAAATAAAAAGGTATAATTAAACAGACGAATTCTGTTATTTTAACAATGTTTGCATATATATATATATATATATATATATATATATATATATATATATATATATATATATATATATATATATATATATATATATATCCAAGCAAGCGTTGTTGAACGTCACGGAACTTTCTCGTTTGTAAATCTTCTTCGTGAGGTTCTTAAAACGTCGAGCTATCCTTCTGGTTTAAGGTGGCAGTCCGTAGAATATTTCACCGATTGTTCTTAATTCGGTTCTCAGTTCCGTGACGTTCAACAACGCTTGCTTGGATAATGACTTGCTTCTTAAGTATATATATATATATATATATATATATATATATATATATATATATATATATATATATATATATATATATATATAAATATATCTATATATATATATTTAACGGGACTATTTGTTCTACACGGCGTTGTCCGGGATTTAAAAAATTGTAAGATTACAGCATTACTTTTAGTAACCTGTATATATTAAATCTGTATAGACTATTGTCTTTTTCAGCATCATTTACCTTCATATTATTGTAAAATGGGACGGCAAGAAATTAGGAATTGACCGGGACTATTGGTTCCACTCGACATTGTCCGGAATCAATAATCATTATTAACATTATTTCTCTTCATACTTTGATTTTAATGGTACTTTTGGCAGTTCTGTGAAGGCTCCCTTACTAATAATACAGTATTATATTTATTAAATGACGAGAGTTACAGAAACTTTTGTTCTACTCAGCATTGTCTGAGAGCAAATACATTTTCATTATCAGCATCATTTCTCTTCATACTTTGATTTTAACCGTACTTTTGACAGTGTTGTGAAGGCCTCCTTACTAACATTACTGTATTATATTTGGTGAGGTGGGGTGGGGGGGTGGGATAACAGAATCTTTTGTTCTACTTGGAGTTGTCCGGGAGCATTAAATGTAAATTACAGTATTACATTTAAATCTCTTTAGACTATTTTCATTATCAGCATCATTTCTCTTCATATTATTGTGAAAGCGGTCGGGGAACAGACTCATCCGGCATCAAGAAGGTCGTTGTGTTTTGTTTTACTCGCCGTTGTCCAGGAGCAATAAATGTAAAATTACAGTCTTATAATCGCAAAATCAAGAGAACATTGTAGAGACGATGTATTTGCCGGAGCTGGCATATTTTTTATCGCACTCGCTCGTTCTGGATCTGATATTTAACATCTTTGTCTATAATTCGATTAAGATATCTTATTTTATTTTATTTTCGTAAACTGAATGCGAAATCCACTTGTTTTTATCTATTCAGTTTCTCGTCAATTTTATTTAATGACGCGAATGGAACATTTTTTCTTTTTAAAGATAGGTTGAATATATATTTTAAATTCAACTTTATCAGTCACTTTTTTATATCTTTCTAGTCCAATAGAAATAACTTCCGAACAGCTTTCTTTTGATTTTTTCTTTAGTCTTTCTGCTTCAGCATTTAAAGTTTTTATATTTTTACAGAAAAAATTTATAGACATATCCCATAATTGAAACTTTTCCGTCCAATCTGTGCCTAAAAGGTTGCTTTTAAGGATTTTCCTTGTAATGTTACTGTATTAATTATTTCGCCCTCAAATTTTATTTGTTCTATAGTGACGCTTTTGGCTACTTTTTAGTTTTCATCAAAGTTGGTTTTCTAATTTTCTTCCACGTTTGAAGATTTATAATCAACAAATCTGAGCTTAGGTCAAGTTGCATTTTAATATTCTTATTCAATATTCTTACTTGTACATTTTTCTTCAATCTTACTTCCCGACGCTGGAATGTTTTTTTGTTTGTTTAATTTTTATTTTTTTAAAATTTTACACACTTTGCTTGTTAAAAATTCAGTTCGATTTCAACTTCTCGCTCTATCGTTATAGTTAACAATTATCCAGAGCATACCACCAACGTTGTATTAATTATGTTGTATTCGACAGAAATTCCAGTTTTCGTTGCTAGTGTTGTATACAACACAAGTCCGGGTTATTTCTGTGTCTGAATAAGTCCGAATTCCTTGTCGCCAGTGTGGTGTGACATACGTTCGAAATATGTTGGTTCGAATAAGTCCGAGTACCTCGTCGTGAGTGTTGTGGTACATAGGTTCAAATCCTCGTCACCAGTGTTGTGATCTTAAAGGGCCGATAATAATTAAGACAACACGGTGGTATATTTACAAGAGTGTCTTTACAGAAGTACAGAATAGTATGATACAGAAAGTCTGTGACCGATACTGTGTCTATGACTGCCGTCATGACGATATTTACTTCCTATTCACCGTAGAAAGATGTTGCACAAGGCCGGAAGGTGGGGAGAATCTATCTAGCGCTGCTAAAGAAATGGAACTCTGGCCTCCTAAAAATAGCCTGGGCAGCCCCATCGGAAATTTCCCGGTCGAAGCGCCTCAGACAGTTAGCAATAAACTAACTCCACCTTAAAGAAGAGAGGCAAGACGTGGGAGGGTACACCTCCTAGGATTACCCAGGAGGAATACCTCAGCTCGACAAATAAGAGGCCACCGAAATGGCACGCTTTCTGCCGAACTGATTGTCGATATCGGATCCTTGATTGGTATGTATATAGCCGACGAACGGCAAATGACTGCCGTCATGACTGCTACGGCACTTCCCGAAATAGGGTAGATCACCATAATAGATTCCATCTGGGGTCACTCGAGGCAATTATCGATTAGGCCCATGAAACAACTGAAAGAACGTGAAGAAGCAAAATTCATTTTTTAATCGATTTTCTTCGTTTGATAAAACAAAATAAAATTATACAAAGAATATTTCAGTGAAGAATTTATTTAAAAAAGGCTTTAAACATTTAAATAATTATTTTTGGATAATTTCAGATTTAAAATAATTAAATGTATTTTGTTTCGTTGAAGCTATTTTGAGAGAGAGAGAGAAAGAGAGAGAGAATATAGAGAAAGAGAGAGAGAGAATATATATATATATATAGAGAGAGAGAGAGAGAGAGAGAAAGAGAGAGAGAGAGAAAGAGAGAGAGAACGAGAGAGAGAATAGAGAGAAAGAGAGAAAGAGAAAGAGAGAGAGAAAGAGAGAAAGAGAGAGAGAAAGAGAGAGAGAGAGAGAGAGAGAGAGAGAGAGAGAGAGAGAGAGAGAGCAAGCATTAAACCCGGCTTAAGGGCGGTCAAGTCAAGCGTGACATTATTTTATTGGTACTTCAGAAGTAATCCTAACTCTTAACTTAGACCGGCGGTGTTAAATGACCGTATATACATCTTTTTTTGAGTTCATTCCCATCGAAGGTAACTGAAATTAGCGATCGTTTATTGTTTAAAATGCTAACTTGTTTCGACTGTTAGAATCATTTCTGGTTGAGAGACATTATTAAATTGTTTTTGAACTATGAAATTTGCGCATTGATTCTGTGATTGCCTTGATTGGAGTAAATTTAATAAAAAGGTTTAACACCCCCTTTTTCGATAAAAGAACATTTAAAATCAGTTGCTTTCATTGGGTTCATATATATATATATATATATATATATATATATATATATATATATATATACGCAGCATCTTCTCTTGCAGGAAAGTATTGTTGAATATAATAGACAACTTATGTCTGGATATCTTTTGGTGGTGCTTGTATAATAAAAAGCCGAAAAAAAGTTTTTTTTGTCTTTTAGTGTTGGAGAGGTAAATAAGGGGCAGTTAACTCTTCACAACAGCTCTAGCTTTCGAACAATATTTTTCTAACCCTAACCCTTACCCTAACCCTAAACCCTAACCCTAACCCTAACCCTTTCATGTCTAATCGACGTTCTCCTTGCACAGTAGCCACATGTGCAACGCCAATTAAAACCATCAGTTTTGATTACTGGAAAATCTTGCTTAAAATTCGTGGTAAGAGTTACTGCCCCTTATTTACCTCTCCAACACTAAAAGACAAAAAAAACTTTTTTTCAGCTTTTTATTATACAAGCACCCTTTTGGTGATCCTGTTAATAATCCGAATCAGAATGTTAGTTTCGAGGGGGGAGGGGATTTGTCGATGAATTCCTTCCCGAAACTAAGATTCTGATTCAGATTATTGAAAGGATCTACCAAAGGATATACAGACATAATTTGTGTTATATATATATATATATATATATTTGCGTATGGGTAAAAATAATTGGAATTTCATACTACCACTTGTATTTGTTAACATACTGTTGTTTATTTATTTGAACACTTTATAGATTTATTCTTTTCCTAATATTCTTATATATACTTCGTATTTTTATTCTAATATTATGTTTTTCCTTATTTATATTTTACTACTTATTATTGTTAGGATTAGGGTTGGGGTTTGGGTTGGGTTAGATTATGGATGGTAGATCCGCTAGTATATATTTTGACACATCTGAATGGGTACGGTAACAATGACCTGCCCGGACGTGAAATAAACAATGTTCGCAGAGTGTATTTTTGACCGATCTGACCCGAGGTCAGAGTTGACGAGTTAATGTCAGAAGTGCCAGACTCAACGCGATCCACGAATATGACGTCACGTGAGAACAAGAAAGAGCGATTGGATTTTAAACCAGATCACTGTGGAAATTAGAAGCGAACGTACACTGAAAAACATGTTTTAAAAGGGACAAAAGTATTGAGAATCGCCCTCGACGATGAGCATCGATCTGTCTGTGTGTCAGTATCTATCTATCTATCTATCTATCTATCTATCTATCTATCTATCTATCTATCTATCTATCTATCTATCTATCTTTAGTTAAGAAAATAACCGTATCTCTTTTATAATTTAAAGTTAATTGTACTTATCATTGCTTAAAATATTTTCTCTGAAATATGCTTCCATTCAGAAAATCTCTGTCTTGTCTTATATATATATATATATATATATATATATATATATATATATATATATATATATATATATTACAAACAGGGTGTGCCAGAGCTATGTCGCAATATTTTAAAACGATTTCATTATTTAACTACTGCAAGATTTACTTATTTCTGCAATTGAAAATGCCCCGAGACAGTTTATCAGAGAAGCTCCTTTAAATTTGAATTTAGCTTGTATAATGAGGTGGGTGGGGGGTGACAAAACCTCAACGGATCTGACGTCACGAAGGCAGCATAAGGTGTCACTTTCGTTTGCCCAGCATAAATCAACCGAACAAGACGTGCGTTGAAAGGGGGTGGGGGACTTAGTTCTGAATACAATAAGGAAATGCCAGTTTTATGACGGCCTGCGCCTATAAATCATGACCAGTTTTAATAAAAAAAAAATACTTGAACTGTTAATTAATTGTTGTCTCGTGTTTGCGACCAGGACTGAAAGGAAGAAAGTATCTTCAAATGAATTTTCTTTCAGCTCTTCCTACCATCGATATTAACAATACAAAATTATGACATCTTATGACGCACTTGACCTCTACATCGACCTCGTAAGATCTATTCAAATCTACCATTCAAAGGATTCTCAAAAGAATTCTCAAACTGTATAAGCTAATGTTTTTGCAAAAATTAAATAGATGACTTTGATCGACGTCTCAAGTCTGTTGAATTTTTCATTCATGAGACACACAAATATGGGACATACGCGGCGGGGCTGGAGCAACGGTCCGTGCTAGAGATATGGGGTCAGAAACTATGGTTCTTGGCAGGGTCACCCAGGGCGGATTGGTCTGACACCCAGCGCTATTAGATTCACCGCCCGGCTAAAGGGGCCCTGGAGAAATCAAAACGCGCTTGCATCGGGATCCTGCGGCCTCTAGTCATTTTCGCCAATACGTCTGTGGACAATATATGGCAAGCAAGGATAACAACGTAACATTGGCGTATGTAAAACAACCACTCAATACCTACAGATGGCAACCATCCTCGACGATTTGTTTCTGTTGAATTCGGTGTGGGGGCAACCTGAAATTCTTCTGGAACATGAAGTGTTCCAAACCTACGAGCAGGACCTCGATCAAAAGCAAACGATTTCGACATCACCATGGTCGACGTTGCATTCAGGTCCAACTCACTTAACAATAATCAGCAGCAGCAAACGATTATTTCTTTTGTAAAATATCAACTCTTGATTGGATAAGAGTCTTAACAAAGAAAGCTATTTCAGCCAATCGAAAGTGCAGAAAATATACACTTTTACACTGTAAAAAATAGGCGTCGAAATATTGCCGTCATGCACTGGGAGCCACCTAATTGATATTTAAGCTAAGCCCAACAAATATTTCACACAGTCAGCCCAAAAGAGGCAGACTCGGAGCAGCTTCTGTTGTTCAGAGACTCTTGACTGAAAGATACCAGTCGAGAATTCGTTCTCGACAATCAGTCCGGCAGAAACTAGGCAATTTTGGTGGCCTTTTATCTGTATGGCTGAGATATTAGTCATGGGTAGCCTTAGGACTCACCCTTCCCAGGCATTGCCTTCTCTCTTGTAGGAAGGGTTAAGTTATTGCTAACTGTCCGAGGCGTCCCGACCGGGGAATGCCGACGGGGCTGTCCAGCCAATTTTTAATAGGCCAGAGTGCCTCTTCTTTAGGCGCGCTGATTTGATTCTCCCTACTTTACGGCCCTGTGCCACACCTTCCTGCGGCGGGAAGGAAGTAAATACCCAGTCTGCCCTTCGCACACCATACGGCCTCACCGACGGCAACAGATACAGACTGTCCAGTTTACTGATAATCTCACACGCCCCACTGTCTTACGAGCTACTCCTGATACCAAATGGCAATTCTTCTTTTCAGAGGTCACATGATATTGTTTCGTACTAGTGACTGTATATTTAGCCATTTTAGTTGACTGCTAATCTCGCTTTCCTGCCTATCGTGCTGCTCTTCATATCAAAGATGCCTCTTCTTTACATGATGAGACTGTTTCTTACCAGTGACTGTATATTCGGCTATTTCTCCAAATCCGTCGTCTGTCGTCAATAAAACTTGTATGGATCGACTTTGTCATTCTTTTTGATATTGTCGTCCTTCTACAAGATGATTCAGACTTTCCAAACAGGATTGTGTGATCAGATAAGGTCAACTTCAAGTTGAATTGTAGACTCAATTGTCAAAATGGCGTTCACTGATATGAAGTCTTGAACCCCCATAAGATTATTCAACAAGAATTGAATCTCACTGTCGTAAACGTTTGCCCAGCTATTTCTTCTTGGAGCTTAATTGGCCCTTTCTTCTTTGATAAAACGGTATCTGACGAGATCTATCTGGATCCTCTTCATACTCGTGCGATGCCAGAAATCACAAGAGCGTATCCCGATAAGTTTCCTAATTTTCAACAGGATGGGGTCCCAGCCACTATGCTTTTCATGAGAGAAATGATCAATTAAATTGATTTAGACTTTGAATCATGGATAAGCCGTCGAGGTTGTATCAAATACTCTATCAGAAGTCCAAATATGAATCCATTGGACTTCTTTTCTTAGAGTCTGTTGAAAAACGAAGACTTCAACAATCAACGTCCACAATCTCTTCAAGAGAGTTCGGATAAGATTACTACACATGCAAGAAATATTCCCATCGGTTTGTTCTCGAATATTTATCTCCCTGTTACATTACGTTGTCATGACTTTGCAGCAGTCACCTATTTTGATGAACTATTTTCTGTTGATGTAAATATACAGGTTTACTACTAAGTGATTGACCCATCGGTCAATCAGATGTCTTGGCGTAAGAATACAATTTGTTGGACTACTTCTGACTAACCAGTTGGAGTTTCCAGATTATACTAGCCAGGCGTTCTGTCGTTGGTTCTCCCAACACGCCAGCAGCGACAGAATAAAGCTACACAGATATGTGGCACCCCTTTTGTAAAGTTTTTTTTTTTAAATTCCTTTCAGCACAGCCAAAATTAAATGGTATTCCTCTTTATGTTCAATGTCGTCTGTTGTCACCCACGAGGCAGATAAACCTCTTATCATAGGAAAAATTTAATTATAATGCAGACGGATACCGTTTTCCGTCATTATTATAACTTGATCGTTGTTGATGGATAGCACTTTGAACATGATAACATGATAGACTGCGCCATCTTTTTAATTCATACATTTCCTGTTATAATTATGACAGGACCATGTCATTACGTTGCCCTGAAAAATTGATGAACCTAAGAAACTTCTGCTACCACCCCTGAAACCCATTTAAAAAAATTCTTATTTTGGTTATTATGGTTGTCTTTCCATTGAGGCGAGTGCGTGCAGTGGAGTGTCTCAAAGATCAGTCCCTTGTCCGGTTATGTTTCTTTTGTATGTTAATGATCTCCCAAATGATTTTACCGAAAAAGTATTACTCTTTGCGGGCGCCATGAAACTGGTATCACTTAGACATAAGTATGATCAACTTCAGGATAATCTGAACACATTCTGGCCGTGGTCTTCAAGCTGGGATTTATCGCTTAACTCTGCAAAATGCAGTCACTTTCTTATCGGCTCTCCATCTACTGCCTCCTGACTATCGGTTTTCCATCCCAACCACTCAATATCGTCGCTAATGCGAATAACCTTGGTACAGTTGTGGACAACTCTTTCAAACCAACGTGCCATTGTAATGAGATGGCGAACATGGCCAGACGGGTTCGCTACCTGATCCGGAGATCCTTTCTCAACCTAACGGTAGACACTCTCCGTCTCTCATACCTATCTATGGTACGGCCCATTTTTGAGTGTGCCATCCAAGCATCAAATCCTTATCTATAAAACGATATAATACACATGGAGCGTGTTTAGCGGTTGGCAATCGGGATGGCGACGGGACTTTTCACACTTATAAAGAACGGCTCCAAAAACTAAATCTGTTCTAATTTTAGCAGCGGAAGATGCGAGGAGATTATTTCAGTGTCAATTTTATTTTTCTTATCGTTAATGTTGATTTCTTCACATCTCTCGCTCTCGCTCTCGCTCTCTCTCTCTCTCTCTCTCTCTCTCTCTCTCTCTCTCTCTATATATATATATATATATATATATATATATATATATAGAGAGAGAGAGAGATTACTTGTAAGGAGGTAGGAAACTTCCAGCAGAGTGCTCAATTAATTCAGCAAAGAGAATTAAGAGCTTAATATTTATTTATTAAACCATAAAATTACCAGGACGGTTGAACCGGCGGTTTCGTACACTGAGGGATTGGATCTCAGACACTCATATATATATATATATATATATATATATATATATATATATATATATATATATATATATATATATATATATATATTATGTGTGTGTGTGTGTTCTGACGTTATCCCAATCACGTTTTTATAAATTTCTGTTTTTTTTCTTTCTATTTTCTTCAATGTTACTGTCGATTCCTTTTTTCTTTTTTTTCTTATTGTTCTTTTTCTTGATGTTCGTGTGTAATTTTATCATTATTTTTTTTTCATAAGTGTATGATTTGTAAGTTAAGAAACAGTTTTACTTACATTCTTTTTCCGTTCCGTTATTATTTAAAATTTCCTTTTTGTGTCTTCATCTGCCCGGACCAAACTTTATTTATTGTAGATTTATTTCTTTATTTTCTTTTCTTGTTGACCGTGGTGTCAATTGTTCTGAACTCCAACGTTGATAAAAAAACGTGCAAACCCAAGTTATTTGACCAGTGGATTGGTCAGTAGGGCCGAATCAGGCTTATGTAAGTTGTAAACGTGTTCTTTACTGGTCATCAAATCGAAAAAATGTTGCAGTAGAAATGATGAAATCGAAACAAGAAAGAATGTTTATATGTAGCTTACAATTTATTGCAAGTAGAATGTAGACATTCATTTTGGTACACTCCGCTTCATAGGTACAGCCAACTTCATAACCCCAGATGAGGGGAGCAAAAGGCGTTGTTTCGCGATCCTCTCTCGATCGGTGGTGTAACTGGAATTGCTTGTAATAATTGCCCAGTCGGCATACTTCAAAATAAAAACAATACAATGTTTACAATTTCCATTCAAGTCGCACCTTACAATTATTAAAACAATCACAGTCGCATTCCAAACACGACGTCTACCCACAACTCTGACCTACATCTTGTTACGATCTCGGTTATAATACTCGTTTACGATCCTGCCCCTTTTTCCTATCACCTCAGTGTAATCTCGTTACATTATTTTCTATAATTATCAATTTTCGACTTATAAATAAAAAAAGTACAACTATTTATTTGTTATTTATGGATACCCGTCACGATGGTAATTTCAAAGTGTTTTACTGTTATAAATCACGTGTATTCGTGTATAAACCCTCACACACATGGTGGTCTAATAATTATTCCCGTTTGTGGATGATGTTGCTTTTTTAACTCTTAAAAATTATAAAGTCATAAATTTATAAATAATAAGAGGCTACGAGCCGGAGTTTTCTTAATAAAATTTTGAACTAAATCATCATCATCATCATCATCATCATCATCATCATCATCATCATCATCATCATCATCATCATCATCATCATCATCATCATCATCATCATCATCATCATCATCATCATCATCATCATCATCGTCGTCGTCGTCGTCGTCATCATCACACTAGGAGTTCTCACACAAGTCATCATCATTGATTGCTTACTGATAATAACCGGTGGTGTCTGAGTAACAACGTGTCTCCCCAGGTCTCCAGTACTCTCCAACTTTTTCACTAACCATTGCAAATGACTTTGCGTTATCGCAACTGCTGCTTACCATTGATTACTCGATGGCAACGACCATTAGTCTTCTATGGGATTTGTGTGGCAATAATAAGGTCCTAGTTCTCCCCGCACCCTTCCAGTGGAGGTATCGATAGTGATCTCCTTGTTCTATCTTCCCATCCTATTTGAGTCTTCACGACTATTTTGTGTGGTATTAGCTGAGGCTGGTTCAATCACATTGCGTGTGTGTCTTTTGAGAGGGCAGTTTATACAATTTCTTGCAGTTTCACTTCTCTTGGGTTCATATGGTAGTGTTCTTCTTATTTCTTGTTTTATTCCTATCGCAACTTCCACGTGGCTGGTTAACTTTGTAGTTTATGCGAGTTGCTTACTACATTCGAGGATTTCACTTAAGATTTATACTGTTTTCATCAGTGCCGTTAGTCTTTTCTTTGATTCCAATTGTTCCCAGTTTTTTTCCCATTTTTTTTGTGACTGTTCGTAATGCTTATGCGATTATTGGTATTATATTGGCCTTATTATATTGACCCCATATCTGTTTCAGTTCTCTAGCAAGTTCCGTGTATTTGCCTAGTTTTTCTGTCTCCATTATCTTCACCCTGTGGTCTGCTAGTTTAGCAGTTTTTTTTTCTTGTTGATTTCTATGACATACGGTCTCCTTGCTTACATGAGTTTATCTCCATGTTATTTTCGTTTTAAAGTACATTCACCAGTTTGTTTTTCTACCATTTGTCTGCATGTTTAAGTGTACTGCCTTCCCCATGCAGCCGTGTCTGTTTTTGTATTCTTTTTGGGCTAGTTTGCTGCATTCACTTTTACGTCATTTACCGTTTCATCTTTTTGTCCACAGAGTCTGCATTTACTGTTTTCTTGGGTTTTGTCAGTTTTAGCTTTGATATAGTTGATTCTAATCGCATTGTTCTGTGCAGCTGTCAGTAGCGATTCTGTTTCTCTGTTCCAATGTCCTCTTCGCATCCATGTCCAGGCGTTTTTGTCAGTCTCTTTTCCAGCCATTCTTATGAATCGTCCATGTAGCTGTTGTCTTCCTACTTTTATTTTATCGTCTTTTCGTTTCTTGTTTCGCTGATCCATGTCTTGTTCATGTTGATGGTGTCTCTTGCTGCAGTGATCAGCCTTTCTGTATTCTTGTTACGTCTGGATGTTTATACGTTATCGGTTCAATTACAACGCAAAAGAATGAAGGAAGTACGAAGTAGAACTTTTAGCAGATTTATTTAACAACACACTGATTAAATTGAAATTTAGAAAACCGCTGAACGCGAGATGTTTGTTTGATCGCGAGAGCTGTCTTGTTTACGTTTTCACCGTCCAGGCAGACGACTTTTTTTTAAATCCAAGGGCGATAACTCTTTTCTTTGGCCCAAGGGAAATAACTCGATTTTGTTTTGTTAGGTTGCTCTAACAATTCTGGGTTATATACTTTTTCAATTCTTTTTTTGTGTCATCCACACAGTTTTAAATACTTATCAGTCCTCTTTTCGCCTTCTCTCTTTTGTACGTAGAGTCGGTCACTATCATCCTTCGGGTGTAGTGCATTGTGCATTGTCATTAGTTACTTAGTCTTCTGGTAAAAATGTGTAAGTTTTTCTTTTGTCCAGCTTATGAATGGACCAGAATATTTTACTAGTGAAACTGACCAGGTGTTGATTCCTTTTACTAGATGTCTACTATATAACTTAGTTTCTAAGAGTTTTCTTGCTCTTCCCATGTATTCTTTTCCAATTTTTTTTCCATTTCTGTTGATTTGATGGTGTCTGCTTCCAGAACTCCCAAATATTTATAGCTATCATGTTCGCCGAGTGCCCTCAATTCCTCTTGTTTTCCATGCTGTCTCCAGTTTTCCCCTTTTCATCTCTAGCAGTGCACACTCTTCCATTCCGAATTTCATTTGAATATCCTAGCTAAAGATTCTAGTTGTGTTTATCAGCTATTCCAGTTCCTTTTTCATATTTTCAAATAGCTTCAGGTCGTCTATATACATGAGGTAGTTTATTCTTTGTTCTGTATCGGTAAACTTGTATCCGGCATCATATTTCCTGAGTATATTGTTGAGTGGCATCTTGTCGGATACTTTGTACATCCTTAATCATTTAATTATCCATTCTTGAGGGATTCTGTCGTAGGCTTTCTTGTAGTCAATCTATGCCATGGCTATGTTCGTTTCTCTGCTTTTAACCTCTTTCATGATCTTTAGATCTACGGATAACATGTCATGCGTCTTTCTTTTCCCTTTCCAACAGCCTTTCTATTCATCGTCCACGATTATTAAGAGAGTGTTAGATCTGTTCTTTCAGTTGTGACGTTAGGATTTTACACATGGTTATTGATCTGTGGTTGATCGGGATCATTCCTTTTTTTGTTTTATTTCTGTATTAATGGAGTTTTTCATTTCGTCATCCATTCTGGTTTGTGGATACATCTTCTCAGATTTTGTGTTAACTTTCATGTAGGGTCGTGAATTTTTAAACCAATATGCATGCATTCCATCATGGCCCAATTATTTCCAATTTACCATTTTCATCATGATTGTCTTGAGTGTTTCTTCAGTAATTTCGGTTTTGTTCTCTCATCAATTTCCTGAAGCTCTTCTGTCATGTTTTGCAGTCATTCGGCATTTTTGTTGTGGTCTTGTCGTTTTCCCCATATGTTTTGTTTCTGTCGAGTCCGGTTGTTTTGTTTTTGTTCTTCCTCTGTTTACGTTTAATAAAACTGACTTTCATTGCTTTCAAAAGTCCAACTGTCGCGGCTTTTGTACATGTCTGTATAAAATAATATATATATATATATATATATATATATATATATATATATATATATATATATAAAAGGTATAAAACTAAAAGTAGAATGTATACTTTTATAAATTTGAACCTATTGTGAAGTGATTAAAGCTCAATATACGGGATAGAGCAATTATATAGATAAATGAAAGAAGAGAAATAAAACATGTAAGAATGAGAGAGCTATTTCATCTTCAGTTGTTCAATCCAAGGTATAGTAAACATTAGTTTATTTTTTCTTTGCTTAAGTCAGGCTTTTCAAAGAATGGTATCTTATCAGAGGGATTACATAAATAGATAATTTGGCGGGGAATAACCCAAAATCATAATTTGAAACATTTGCGAGAGTTATAAAATGTAGATGAGAGTGTGTGAAAAGGTTGTCAAAATGCAGAAGATGTCCGATTAAAAAAATGTCCAGTGACAAAATGCCCAGTGAAGAAAAGATTAAGAATAGAAAGACAAAAAAATCTCCGTTAAAAAATTTGTAGAGACTGTATCAATAGGGTCAAATACTATAAATCCAGGAGGAATTAATCCAACAGAATAATATGCAGTTCTGCCGTAGAGAAAAGGTTGGTTAGCGTGTAGGTTGGAGAATTTTAGGCCATCTTAAACCTTCCATCGACCTCAGTAAAGAAATTTTTAAGGATATGAGTCCCAAATATTGTAGAGATATCAAGTAGAATACACGAAGTAAGCAGGTTCGCTGGTGTTTAAATGTTTATCTGATGGCCTCTAGAGATTGGAAGAGGTAGTTAGATGAAATATGCCGGTGACAGTTAAGGATGAGATAGGGGGAATGTGTGAAGAAATGGTTGAACGAGGGATACTCTGAATGAAGCTTGGTTTGAAGTGGGATGGGGGTTGTTTGGATACAGTTCATCGTTAAAATAGATTTTAGCAGCTGTTGCTTACAAGGATTTAGCCAAACAGGGCAGGATATCGGTAAAGAATTGGGGGTGGGATGCTATAAAACTAGTACAGTAGCATGCCTTGCTTCAAGTGAAAAGTTCGGGGAAGAATTATTCATATTGTACAGAAATTTAACTTAGATGTATATATATTACAGGGTGAAGGGTTAGAGCACGTTAAAAGTACAGCTCTAGTTAGTAACTTGTTGAGGCACAATTATGAGGACAGATTATATATAATTCAGAATGTTTAAAAGGATTCATAGTGGAATTGGAACTTAAGTGATTAGAGATTTCGGAATTTACATGCTTAAGAAGAAACTATTCAGACAGTTTTTGTATTTCAAGGTTTGAAAAGTTAAATATCACAGTAAAATATTTGAGGCTTAAGTGGAAGGTGATTTACTTGTTTCATGATTAAACCACTATTTTCCAGCTCCAGAGGTATCAGGGTTTCATAGTCCATTAAACAGGTTAAGTTATATTCGAGTATATGGGATTTAAACGAATAGGAACTGAGTTCGAGGGATAGAGGGTGTCCAATTACAATACTTGAAGATATTACAAATGTTAAGGTAGGGGCCGGTATTTATGTGCTTAAGGCAGGGGAATCAGCATACCAGGTTATGGGATGGTATCAGGCTGATTATGTAAGAATAGTATAACATGGAGTACTTTGAGTGCAGATTGATTGAAGGGGGACGAATATGCAATTATGGAGGTGACCGGGAAGCGTGGTTTAAAGAGTAAAACTATGAGATTTATGAGGAGTAGATTGTCGGTAGTGCGCGTTGTATCAACAAATTCAATAGATTGTGTTCAAAGGGAGAGAAGAAAGGTAATGGGTAAGTTATAAGAGGGGCTTTGCTAATACTTGAAAGTAGATTTAAGATTTAAGGTGTTGGAGAAGAGGGATTAGGAATTAAGGGTTCAGTAAAATCTAATATTAGTTCTCAATATGCGGTAAGGAGTATGGGTTAATGAAGTGATTAGATGCACAGAAAACGCTATGTTATTGAGGTGATTTATTATAAAGTTAAACAGTTAAACTATTGTTAGTAAGGGAGGGTTAGTTATTGGCTGGGGGAGGGGGCAATGTAATTGATATAGTTAAATTTTCGTTTGTGCCTGCACTTCGAAAGAAGTTCGTTTTTAAAATTAATAATATTTTTACTCTTGGCTGTTGTACCTATCATAACTGTTTCTAAGGTACACAGTTGGCAACATCCATATTCTGGAGTATATGGCCTAGACTTTTTCAGTATTGACCAATGTAGGGAGTGGGGAGTGTTTTTTCCCTTAAAGTTTTTGATTAAATTGGAAAGAGAGGTACCGATGGTATGGTCGTTATTGCTTTTAAAAGAGTGGATATGGTTGGATATTCGGGTCTTAATGGGAAAAGCACTGGACCCAATGTAAATGTGTATTTTATATGGGATTGTTATTGCAGTATTTGCATTATTTGTAGTAGAGGTAGTGGTCTGCGTTTTGATGTTTACACTCCGAGCCAAGGTTAAGTTGGAATTGTTTGGTGGAGAAGCTAGGTGGGTTAGAGTTGTTAAATCAAGGTTATTATTAGGTAGCGGGAGTGGTTGATTAGTGTTAAGGGTATTATTTTTGGTGTCGTGCAGTAATGAGGGTTGGGGATATCATGGATTATGAAGTGAAGAGAGGGGTTGTATACTGGTGTTAGTTCGTATATTAGCATTTTGTTTTACAGTGAATACGTATATGACGCCACGTTGTATGCGATTTCTGTTTAATGGGCATTCCCTGGATTTCTGGCAGTTATTAGCAGGGGTATAATGGGTTCTGGTGACTGCGCAGATTTAATTTTCTTATTATTAGAGGTAATGATAGTTTCCGCTATGTTAGGCATTGTGGAGTAAGAGATTTATATAGAGTTTTTGTTCAAAATCGTGCTGTATCTATGTGGATGTTTGAAAGATTTATGTATAATTTTGAAAAATTCTTTAGGGATCTTGGTTTTAACATTACAGTTATAAGGTGGGTTAAACCAGATATCATTCTTTCTCCTTGGTCTTTTATTTGGTCTGTGTTCCTGGGGGTCAAGTAGTTTGCCAGTGTTGTTAGTTTTTGTGAGCCTATTTTTATATGTGTTAATTTTCTCGGATGTTGTTGCATTCTTTTGTTTTCTATCATTCATTTCCATGTTATGTGGGATTATACTTAAAGGTTTATTTTCCCGGGTAAGGGGATTATTTTTGTATTTAATTTTTATTATTATAGCCTGAGTTGAGTAGTGCGTTTTTATTGAAATTAGAGTTTTGTTCGAACATAGATGTATTAGCACTGACTGAGGGGACTATCGCATTAATGATGGATTTTGGGTGGTTGGATAGTTTATGCACATAGAAAAGAGTTAAGTTTGGTTCATGGTAAGGGCTGAAGATTTAAGAGTTCAGGTCTAACGTTAGGTCAAGGAAATTAGGTCAGGTTCATTTTATATTCCAATAACCATGTCTTTATTTTTTTATTTATATTTTTATTTTTTCATATTTCCAAAAAACATAACATTTATGTGAGATGTATTTTTTACGATCCGTTTCATTTGCCGTCAGCCAAACAACATTTTTATGTCAATATCGTCTCTGTAACATTATCAGAAAACATCCACAAAGAATAAAACGTTCTTGGATTAAAATGTCTTGATAAAACCTACACAATACAGTGGTTCATTTTTGGCCGAAACCAAATAAAAAGCAAAGAAAAGAGCAAACTCACATATGGAGGAATCCACTAGTACGCCATTTTGAATTTTTCAGTTCAGAGCTAGTTCATCCTAAAAGTTGTGTGGACATTTATAAATTTTAATTCAGTAATATTTCTTAAAATGGTTAATAAATTCTATCATTTATTTATAAAAAATCGAATTCACTTGAGGGTACATTTTTACTTTCCTAAAGTTACATCAATTAACCTTCAAATTCCTATTTAGGTTATTTGGATACGAAGCTAAAAGTAGAGCTGATCTTTTGTAACTTCATCACTTGATATATATATATATATATATATATATATATATATATATATATATATATATATATATATATATATGAAAAAATAATATTATTAAACTGTAATCTATTAATAATAAATTAAAGAAAGAAGTATTGTTAATAGTTATTATTAGTAGCTGCATTTGCTACTGATAATAAATATGGCGTCCATGTGAATTTGCATTTGCTACTGATGACGAATATGCCATCCACCTGAGAAATATTCCTCGTCGGATAAAGTATATTTTGAAAATAAAATTAAAATAAATTATATTTTATTGTTTTGAAGCATATGGTGACACTAGCCACAATAATAACTGACTATTCAGAATGCAATATAGATATTGTAGGACAGAACGCATCAATCACAAAGTCGAGACCGTCTTTATTTCACCTTTTTATCCCTCTCACTATATCTCTCTCATATATATATATATATATATATATATATATATATATATATATATATATATATATATATATATATATATATGTGTGTGTGTGTGTGTGTGTGTGTGTGTGTGTGTGTGTGTGTGTGTGTGAAAAAATGACAAACGGAAAACAAGTAAAAGTGCAGGAGAAAAACACTGCACTTTAACTTGTTTTCCGTTTGTCATTTTTTCACACATTTTGTTCACCACGACATTTCATTTTCATGAATTATCATGTACCTTACCCCATATATATATATATATATATATATATATATATATATATATATATATATATATATATATATATATATATATATATATATTAGATGAAAATGATGGGAAATGAAATGAAAAAGTAAAAACCAAAATTATTTATATATCCATCAACGTTTCGTCTTTATTTAAAAACTTTCTCAAGATGACTGATTTGAAGAAATAACATACGAGTACAATATTTGAAAAAACACAAAAAAAACAAATAAAAACAAACATTTTTACGTCATAATTACACCACGATATTTTAACATTCTAACGACCAGGTTTCGTTTGAAAAGAATTTCACGTCACAAAGGCACAACATATTTTTAAATATTGTTATTTCTGGTATACGTTTATATATTTGTATGTACATGATTAACTCTTAAACTAATTAACCGATCATTATGTATTTTGGAACACAGCTGCTAGGCGTAAGGGTGAGTAATATTCACTATAGTTTAATGAGGAAAAGAGGGGCTTGAAGCCCTTCGTGGTAATTCAGATACCTCTGACAACAATTAATAAATTTTTCCCAAACCAAATTTCAGTTTCTTTTGAGTATCTTAAAATGTGTTTAGGAGCATTGGCATAAACTACAATTTGAAAATATAAATATTTCAGAGTTGCATTAAATTTCATCCATAGTAATTAGACAACTGTTTTGGACACGATTGTTTGACCTTTCCTTCTGATGAGTTATAAAAAAAAAACAGGATATATAACTGTATTTTTGTTGTCAAAGTGTTAACGAAACGGTCACCTCCCCAGATGTGGCAGCAGTACTTCATCTTAGGACGCATCTGACTTTTATACAGGTAGATGATTGCAGTACTTCATCTTAGGACGCATCTGACTTTTATACAGGTAGATGATTGCAGTACTTCATCTTAGGACGCATCTGACTTTTATACAGGTAGATGATTGCAGTACTTCATCTTAGGACGCATCTGACTTTTATACAGGTAGATGATTGCAGTACTTCCTCTTAGGACGCATCTGACTTTTATACAGGTAGATGATTGCAGTACTTCATCTTAGGACGCATCTGACTTTTATACAGGTAGATGATTGCAGTACTTCATCTTAGGACGCATCTGACTTTTATACAGGTAGATGATTGCAGTACTTCATCTTAGGACGCATCTGACTTTTATACAGGTAGATGATTGCAGTACTTCATCTTAGGACGCATCTGACTTTTATACAGGTAGATGATTGCAGTACTTCATCTTAGGACGCATCTGACTTTTATACAGGTAGATGATTGCAGTACTTCATCTTAGGACGCATCTGACTTTTATACAGGTAGATGATTGCAGTACTTCATCTTAGGACGCATCTGACTTTTATACAGGTAGATGATTGCAGTACTTCATCTTAGGACGCATCTGACTTTTATACAGGTAGATGATTGCAGTACTTCATCTTAGGACGCATCTGACTTTTATACAGGTAGATGATTGCAGTACTTCATCTTAGGACGCATCTGACTTTTATATAGGTAGATGATTGCAGTCATGGACTTACAGAAGCTAACATTAATTTAGGTTATTTTAATTTATCCTACACTCGAGTTTATTTTTTTAAATACTAATGAGTCACCATTCACCAAAGTCAAAAGGTTAATGAGATTGTCAGATGATGACCAATACTATGAGAGGATTGGAAGTGATGGATGGCATTGGCAGAATTTGATTACTTAAGAGAATGGCTCGGCAAGTATTTGTTAACATTGGACTTGAAAGCTACCCTGTTGTAGTCAGCTGGGAAGCAAGCATATGGTATTGTGTTCCACAAATGGCAAGTTCTTGGAAAGAAACTGTTCATGGAAGTTCCGTTTGGTTTTAGGTACATAGAGGAAAAATGGAAAGTTATTTTCAGTGGTTGTAGCTAGACGAGTTCTGGCTGTGAATGTTTTACAGGGGAGGGGGGGGGGCGAGCACTGTCATGAAAATAACAATAGAGACTAGCAACGTCTCTTTTGTGCGAAAGCGGCTGTAGAGAAGAGAAGAGTAGAGATCACCCCCCACTAGACTGCGAAGTCAATTTTGTACTCTGTCAAGGCAGGAAAGAGGGCCATCAGCTGCACCTCTCCAGATATGGAAGCCGTACTTCATCTGAGGATATATCTGACTCTTTTACAGATAGCGTCAGAATGATCCAAACATTTTTCTAGCAACCATAGCAACAGATTTGATGTAAGTCTACTATTTTAGGTTTTGAGTGAAAGTCAGCCCTAGAAGCTTACCAAAGCAAGAAGCTACTTCAAGGAAAACACCATTACGACTGAGGTAAAACAAGGATCCGAGCATTGGTGGTGAAAGGAGAGCATCTTGGGTTTAGCAGTGTTAAAAGTAACAAGCCACTTTTTCCACCATTGAATCACGTGAGGAGAGGGAATCAGCAAGGTCTTGATCATCAACGCTCTCCGAAGCGCTGCCATAAACAGTTGTACCGTCTGCATAGATGTCATCGAATATGAATTGGAAGACTGTTAATGAAGATCATGAAGAGGATTAGACCCAGAATGGTTCCTTGACGCACGACAGCGTTGATACTGTATGCTTGTATTCCTATACAGCTACTTTAATAGACATATCAGAAAGAAAGGGTCAGATGGCTGAGAAGACATTTCCATATATTCCACAGCTAGCAAGTTTGTTAAGCAAACTTTTGTGCTTAACCTATAAACTTACACTTAATGCACAGGAAAGTGATCGGTCCGTACTGAGATGCAGAAGACAGATCTAATGTAGTTTTAAAGAAATAAAAAAGATGGAAATCATCTCTTCTTTAAACAGCGATTGAACAGCTTTGTAAGAATAGGAGTTAGTTCCGGCTGCAGATTATTAAGCACAATGTCTGGAATGTTGTCACGACAAGTTACCTTGCCGGCAACAAGCTTCTTGCGAATTTGGGAACACACTAGACAGATATATGAATGTTGCTTATAGTATTTTCAGTCAAAGAGGAAAATTCTGGAGGTAGATGGAACTGATTGCAAAGAGTGAAATTTGATGCAATGTTCTTTGCAAAACGTTTGGCGTCATAAGATGCTGAGGAGATCACTTCCGGTTCCTTAATGATGATTGGAATAAATGTATTGGTTATTCTAAAAAACCCTAACCCAACAAACTCATGGAAACCAAGGCTCTGCTCAGCAACTCTGGATTTAACAGATTGAGAGTTAGGGTTAGGGTTAGAGTTAGGGTTAGGGTTAAAGTTAGGGTTAGGGTTAAAGTTAGGGTTAGGGTTAGGAGTCTTTCGCGTTTTCTATAACTCTTTAGCATCAGTTGCGGTCAGTTTTTAAATGCGGGCTTGGTTTCAAGGTATCTATTTCAGCGAAAGCAATTGTTTCTGTGAAAAATAGTTGACTGTTCCGTCTCTGTTTAAATTTTTAAAGGATATAACACTTCTGTACATGATCTCGTATTTTTTGACATCATAATTATGACCAAAGTATCAACCTGGAAACTTCTAGGGAATATCCCCAGTCGCATGCGTATCCCGCTCAGGCGAGATAGCTTTTACGACGTTAGTTTTTTTTGCAGGGAGGTGTCGCCATCCTCTCACATACGGTGTCTGGTATTCTCAAATGGACAACCATCTGGTACGGATCAGATTAAATGTTACTTAACTTCAATGATCTAACGAAAACTGGTGTGTCAACCCGATATTAGACGTGTACTCTACCAGTATACGCATAACCACAGACTTGCCTGAAAGCGAATAGAATATCACCGTTGTCTATTGTAATGTCGTCATCGACTGTAAACACAGCTTGAGTCCTGATCACATCGAATGGGAGGAATCGGTTATTCAGTGTGTTGATGCCATTACCAATAACCTAAAGAAGAAAGAATAACAGAACACTTTTTTAGAAAAGGAGATAAATATATTAGAAACAATTCATACTGACCATCCTTTATATATACTAGCAGATATTCGCTCCATCCGTGTCTATTTTAATTTTTTAATATCTATAATTTTCAAGTTATAAATAAAAGAAATAAAGTAAAATTCGTATTTCATACTCATAAATGTCTGGAGTAAACGCAGAACCCAGTATATTATTGTCCGATATTTGATCCAAATGAAATATATTTATCTAAGTACTCTGGATAATTTAGTTTTAGACTATATATGGTGAGAAGAAGCTATCTAAACAATCCTAGGATGAGTTACTGAACAACCGACAATAAAACACACATATACAATTCTCTCTCGCTCTCTCTCTCTCTGTATATATATATATATATATATATATATATATATATATATATATATATATACACAAGTTATTTAACACCAATATATTACATATGTATATATATATATAACCAGCAGGGCTACCCGGCGTTGCCCGGGGCGATAAAAAACAAAGTAGTAGAAATTAAAGAGTGTGTGTAACATCTTTATATAAAAACTTCAATATCTATTCTTTCTTTAGCCGTCTTTCTTTCCCTGGTCCTCATTATTTCCCTCCCTCCTCCAAACCTCTATTTCCCTTTTTCCCATAAGATTCTTATCTTTTTAAATGTGTTAAAAACTTATAATAATGTAATTCACGTAAATTCTTTTGACTAAATATGTATTTTATGTAACTGGATTTTCTTAAAGAAATATGCTATGTAAACAAACAAACATTTTGAATGAAAGTTATTAATTATTCTTACATTGTATTTTTGACCGAAATAAAATTATATTTTATTTTTTCAAGACTTTAAACTTGAATTTGAATGCAATTACTTAATCGCTTGCGGCCATGTTGTAATTTCCTATAATTTTATTTCGTAAAATAGTAGCAATAGTTTGATTAGCGTTTGTCGCTTATTTAAAAAACAATACTAAAGAACTAAAAATTTAAAGGCGCGTCCCTGGCGCTAAGAAACGTTAAATAAAATTTAAAAGTTATTTAAAATTATTAGGTAATTAAATTAAAATATGACTCAGGATTTTCAAATTACTATAAAATATCATGAAAAATAACTGAAAACAGTCCACCCCCCTGATGAAATACGCCCCAATGGACCCCTAAAGGGGTGAGTTTATAGATTCGGGAATACTCTCATAATCTTACTCTGTGAATTTTACATAAGAATACATTTTATATGTTATGTATATTCTCTAACCTTGTTTTAAAAAACTAAATTGTGTTTTAAAACATGAGTTATCGTTCTTCCTTAGCTATCTTCTTACAAATAAATTTCATTATAAACCATGAATTGTTTTATGAACTTGAGGTATTACGTAATTAAATTACAATATGACTCAGCAATTTAAAATTACTATAAAATATAATGAAGAATAACTGAAAAGCCCCCCCCCCCCCCGATGAAATATGCCCCAATGGACCCCTAAGGGGTGGGTTTATAGATTTCGGAATACTCTCATCATCTTACTCTGTGAATTTTACACGAGAATACACTTTTATATGTTATGTAAAATTCATTGGCTCGACCCCTAACATTTTCCCCGGCGCCCTCCCCCCATCTCTCTAACCCCACCCTCCGAATTTGCTTTTTTACTCTCCTCCAACTCTGAGAAATATTTTAAGTTAACAAAAACAAAAAAATTTTGGCCGACCCTCTAAAAAGTTTGACCTGACACCTAACAACTTCCCCGCCCCTAATCTCTGCAGTCCCCCCCAACTTTATTTTACTCTCCCCCAACCCTGAGAAATATTTTAAGTTAAAAAAAAAAAAAATTGGGCCGACCCCTAAAATTTTCCCCGATCCCCTCCCCCCATCTCTCTAACCCCACCCTCTCTTTTTTTGACTCTCCTCCAACCCTGAGAAATATTTTAAGTTAACAAAAGCAAAAACAAAAAAAATTTGGCCCGACCCCCCAATCTCTCCAGCCCCGCCCCAACTTTTTTTACTCTCCCCCAACATTGAGAAATATTTTAAGTTAAAAAAAGAAAAAAATTGGGCCGACCCCTAAAAAGTAAGGGCACGACCCTTTAAATATTCCCCGACCCCTCAATCTCTCCAGCCCCCCAACTCGTTCTTCACTCTCCCCAAACCTTGAGAAATATTTTAAGTTAAAAAAAAAGAAAAAATTTTGTCCGACCCCTAAAAAGTCGGACCGACCCCTAAAATTTTCCCCGACCCCTCAATCTATCCAGCCCCCCCAACTTGTTTTTCACTCTCCTCCAACCCTGAGAAGTATTTTAAGTTAAAAAAAAAGAAAACATTTGGCCCGATCTCTTACAAGTTCGGCCCGACCCCTAAAATTTCCCCGACCCCTCAATCTCTCCAGCCCCCCTAACTTTTTTTCACTCTCTCACAACCCTGAGAAATATTTTAAGTTAAAAAAAAAAAAATTTGGCATGATCCCTAAAATTTTCCACGAACCCCTAATCTCTTAACCCCCCAACTTTTTTTCACTCTCCCACAACCCTGAGAAATATTTTAAGTTAAAAAAAAAAAATTTGGCCCGATCCCCAAAAAATTTGGCCTGACCCCTAAAATCTTCCCCGAACCCCTAATCTCTCCAGCCCCCCAACTTTTTTTCACTCTCCCACAACCCTGAGAAATATTTTAAGTTCAAAAAAAAAAATTTGGCCCGACCCCTAAAATATTTGGCCTGACCCCTATAATTTTCCCCGACCCCTAATCTCTCCAGCCGCCCCAACTTTTTTTCACTCACCCACAACCCTGAGAAATATTTTAAGTTAAAAAAAAAAAAATTTGGCCTGACCCCTAAAATTTTCCCCGACCCCCTAATCTCTCCAGCCCCCAACTTTTTTTTACTCTCCCACAACCCTGAGAAATATTTTAAGTTAAAAAAAAAATTTGGCCAGACTCCTAAAAAGTTTGGCCCGACCCCTCCATCTCTCCCCCCACCCCAACTTGTTTTTCACTCCCCCCAACCCTGAGAAATATTTTAAGTTAAAAAAAAAACAAACGAAAAAATTTGGCCCGACCCCTAAAATTTTCCCCGACCCCCTAATCTCTCCATCCCCCCCTACCCGCCAACATATTTTTCACTCTCCCACAACCCTGAGAAATATTTTAAGTTCAAGGAAAAAAAGATTTGGACCGAAACACCAATATTTCTTGGGACCGTTATACTAAAGAAGCACCAATATTTCTAGGGACCGTTATACTTAAGAAGCACCAACATTCGTTTGAAAATCAAGGAAGCCTCCTGAGCACTACTGAAATAACTCTTACCGGTGGCCAGGTGCGGATGTGATTAAACAACTCTTGTTTCACTACACACTCTTAACGTAGCCTTTCTATGATGTTATTGATTTATCCGGACAGAAGTTATGGGATGACCTGATACAACCGGACACAATTTAGGGCAAGACCGGGTACATCCGGCAAGGGATTATGGGACAGGTGCGGATATGATTGAGCAACCCTTGTTTCACTACACACTCTTAACGTAGCCTTCCTATGATGTTATTGATTTATCCGGACAGAAGTTATGGGATGACCTGATACAACCGGACACAATTTAGGGCAAGACCGGGTACATCCGGCAAGGGATTATGGGATGTTTTCAGTGACTCAGCATTTTTATAGGATTAGTGCATAAATACATTAGATTATTTCCAAATTAATACTATTTAACATTGAAAAAAGTCTGAAAAATACGGGAAAAATGCTACCCTCCGTCGGAAACTGGTCCGGTTGATCCTCAGCAAGTGAATCGTTTTTTGCGATTTTGAGATATTATGATCCTAGGATATGTACGGTGCTAAAAATATCAACTTTTTGACATGTCGCCGCTTAGTTTTTGAGGAGTAGCTGTACATTACATAAATACATTAGATAATTTCCAAATTAGTACTAATTAACATTGAAATATAACTGAAAAGGACCCCCCCCTGATGAAATCTGCCCCATGGACCACTAAGGCGTGGGTTTATAGATTCGGGAATACGCCCATCAACTTACTCTGTAAATTTTATATTAGAATACACTTTTATATTGTATCTATATTCTCTAACATTTTTTTCTATAGGGCACACACACACACACAAACACACAAACATACAGACATTCAATTTTATATAGAAGATAATTATTATATAATGTATATGTGATGTATATACATAATGTATATAAATAATATATAATGTATATAAAAACATGCAATATATATATATATATATATATATATATATATATAATTGATATCGTTTCCGACAAAGCTAAACATTTCGTATCAATCGATCTTTATATACAATCAAAACATGGTAGAAATTTTCACAAAGTTTGAATCTTCAGAAATGCAGGAAAAACTGACTTACTTCTGCTCATTTTACAAAAAATGTATCTCGCGATACACGTGCATAAACCCATTACAAGTTACCATCTTATATATATATATATATATATATATATATATATATATATATATATATATATATATATATTGTTACGTAGCGTTAAGGCGTGTCACACAAGAAAACCTAAATTTTCCAGATTCAAAAAGAACAAAGAGGGAGTCGCTATGTCCAATCCAGAAACAGTCTCTAGCAATACATTAATTATGTAATTTCTGTAAATACATATTCTTTTTAACTACCTCCTTATTGTCTTATTTCTTTTTCGGCACTTTAAGGCCACAGCATTTACAAAACGTGTAACTACCTTGAAAGTAACATTCTCTCTATATACTTCCCTTTTGTCACAGTTTTTGGGGGAGAGATAGAAGTAAATTGGACGGCCGCCGTAATTTGTAATAGGAATTTAAATAGATTTAATATAATAAACAAGGGAATTAATTGGCGCATACATTACGAATGTTTCATATGAATTTACATTTGATTTCTTTGGTTCCTAAAAATAAATGATGACCAATCATTCTAAAACGATTACTTACTAGACATTGGTTCTTATAGCCAATAATAAAACAAGGTTGTTTGATTTGCTTTTTACTTTTTCAGGTTTCCGTTTTACATTAATATCGTAGGATCTGGGTTCGCGCCGGATAGCCATAAACATCAAATAATTCAATAATTTAAGATTGGGTTGCTCTAATTTTCTAGACAACGCCGGGACACGGGTTTGTTAATATAAATATATAGTTGTCCAATTTATCGTGCTTGTAGCGAGATTAAACGTCGAATCCATACTTACGACAGAATAATAACTTTCTAATATACTGATCGACGTTGTGAGATGAGCTAACATATTGTTTTGCAAACCGACATCCTATTAATTGACTATTCGTTTTCATTGTTTTCTAATTCAATGATAATTGTCACTTCACTGTAACAGTCCTAATTACTAGTATTTTTATATCGTGGATAAATTCTCAGCATTTTTGGTGTAAAAAGTCTTTCCCGTCGGTCATATCCGGTAAATTTAATTCTAGGAGATTGCATTTAGTTCTAGATTTTAAAAAGTCCCTTTCTAAACACACCTCAGCCAAACAAAGAAAACAAGAGAATGAACCCCCCAACAATATTTGCGAAATTAAATTGCATTATAATGCATTTAGGTTTGTTTGTAAATAAGTCTGCCATTTTATTATGTTAAATAAAAAAACAAAGCATGCCTCTATCAAACACACACACCCACACACACACACAATGTGGCCAAGCAAAGAGTGAAAATCCCCACCCACCGCCAAAAAATATTACGAAATTATATTCCATCATAATACGACAATTTTATTTTGTTAAATTATAAATCTACCCCCTCGGAACTAACTCCACACTAGATATCCCACTCACACACTATTGAAAAATAATTTGATTATCTGTATATTTATAAATTTCGGCCATTTATCACACTAACAGTGAGATTAAAACGCTAAACTCATATTCACAATAGAAGAACAAATATATTGGGCATGTATACGTGATTGTCAGCGTAAGATTAACTGATTTGTTTATTGCTTGGATTTCTTAACAGTAAAAACGAATAGTTAATTACTATTCGTTTTTACTGTTTTTTAATTCAATGATTGTTTTCATTTTGCTGGATAAATTCTTAGCATTTTCGCATGAAAAGAATCTTTCCGGTCCTTTCCGGTAAATTTAATTCCGTGGATTGTGGTTTAGGTCTATACTGTAAATAAAAAGTCCCCCCCCAACACACACAGACACACACACACACACACACACACACACACAAAGAAAACTAGTGATGTTACGTAGTAGTTCATTAAAACATATATTATATATATATATATATATAATATATATATATAATATATATATATATATATAATATATATATATATATAATATATATATATAATATATATATATAATATATCTATTAATAATGGAGTTTATGTATCTGTCTGAAGCCGAAACTCCAGTATGACTATTTAACTGAAACTAATCTTTTTGAAATTCTTTATATACTGTCATCAAAAGGCGTTCAGACACCAGATGGGTGTTCCCATTAACATAAGTCATTCCTTTAAACCTTCAATTAAATTCATATTTACAAATATACACTTATAACTGCTATTATCCAATTTACATATGTATTTACAATATTTTCCGATAAGGTTATATTAATAAACATTATTCATACAATTAATTAAAGCCATTTTCATCATAACCGGCGTGTTTTCTAAATCATTTCAACGCGAGTACTGTTAAAATTGCAAAGTCATTAGCTGTTTAATAAGTGGCGTCCTCCCTCCTTCCGGTAATTAAATATGGCGATCTCATTAAGCAGCCGATTAGTTGTTTAATCAGTGGTGTCATCCCTCCCTCCGGTAATTAAATATGGCGATCTGATTAAGCAGCCGATGTTAATATGTAAACAACAACGCTGGTATCCACCGTGCTCAGTTTTTCATTTTTAAAACCGTCCTAAGTTTGTTTATTCTTAGCCATTATGTTTTAAAACACAAATTTATTAAATCAAATTGTTTAATTAAAATAATAATTGATTTAAAAATTACTATATAAAAACGCGCGCACGCACGCACACACGCACACGCACACACCCACACACACAGTTCAGGTAAACTTTTTCTTTCCGAGAATTAAAAAACTTTTCGTGTTTACTGCATTTGATTTCTTAATACTTTCATATCCAATATTATCATATTTTCACGACCTGTTTGATTTATTAAAAAAAAGTTGTGATTTTTTTTTCTTTAATGTCAACAAAATAAACTAACACATTATACTGGAAAACTATTGTAGAATCAAATTATTTAATTAAAAAAAGGTCATTAAACAAACACCTACCCCCCCCCCCCACACACACTGTGTTCACTGTATTTGATTTTTTGGTGCTTTTTCATTTTAGGACCCACGCTAACTTTGACCCCATCGTTACGGTTAGGGTTAGGTTTTTTTTTCCTTTTTAATTAAAAATATTTACATGTATAGGGGGGGGGGAGGATAAAAAAATTGGGGAAGGCGGTCAAAAAAATTTTTTTTTTTTAAACTAAAAAATATTTCTATGACTGGTAATATAAAAAAATTGAGGGGGGTACAAAAAATTTTTTTTCTTTCTTTTTAAACTACAAGTCTTTCTATTTATGGGCGAGGGTACAACAAAAATCGGGGTAGGATCGAATTTTTTTTCCTTTATTTTGAACTAAAAATAATCTTGGTCATAAACACAGAAAATCAATGTCTAACCACCACAGAAATATGACTGGGGCTCCATTGGCTTACGCGTGAGCCTTCATTTCTGATGCGGCAGCCTAGCAAAAATATGCGACCGGAGGGAGTATATATATGCTAGTATATATAATATATATATAATATATATATATAATATAATATATATATATATATATATATATATATAATATATATATATAATATAATATATATATATATAATACTAGACCACCCGTGACCCGTTGGGTCAGTTTGTTATATTAGCTATGGAATTCATGTATGAGCGTGACACTTGTGGCATAAAGAAAATAGTTTTATTTTACATAACAGAAGCATTTCTATGAAAGTATATTAAAATGAAAAAAGAATATAGATAGATTTCTATGAGTCGTTCTGTTTATTATAATTGTTTTTTTTTTAAATTACAGTTACTGAATTATAAGGGCGATTTGAGAAAGGAAGGGGGTACAGCAGGCTTTCTCGCGTACGTAACGAAAACAGAGGGAGTAGGAGTGGTGAAATCTATGAGAGGGAAAGTGGGAGGTGGTTTCGTTCACCGACCGCTAGTATGGCTGATATTAATAATGAGTGTTGTTTTTTTGTTTGTTTGTTTTTGTTTTTTAAAAGGGAGGAGTTTTTTTGAAACTGCGACAGACTTTACGAAGTCCTCCCGTTGAATGTTTTTAGCCGTGAAGAAAACAAAAAAACTATTTGATGAAATTAAATGTAATTGTTTATATTAAAAGCGATATAAAAATTTCCAGAATGAAAAATTTCATGCGTTCGTTAATCATAATAGAGAATAACGGAATTGGAATAACAGATTGAAGACGATGCTATTTACGCATGCGCAACCGGATGTTGAAAACCGGAAAGCTGAAAGCTGATTGCAAACATACAAGATCAATAGACTTTTAGTATTATATAGATAGATATATATATATAATATATATATATATATATATATATATATATATATATATATATATATATATATAATATAATATATATATATATATATAATATAATATATATATATAATATATATATATAATATAATATATATATATATAATATATATATATAATATAATATATATATATATAATATATATATATAATATATATATAATATATATATATAATATATATATATATATATATATATAATATATATATATATATATATATATATATATATATATATATATATATATATATATATATATATATATACATATATGATACCTAAGGTACTTAAGCTTTATTTTTCAATGCAACTTTAATTCCTATATAATTTTATTTCTAGTTACCATATCGCAGAATGGTTCTTGGGTGTAGTGTTTGGATAGTATTATTATTATTATTATTATTATTATTATTATTATTATTATTATTATTATTATTATTATTATTATTATTATTATTATTATTATTATTATTATTATTATTGTTATAATTAATGTTATTTAATATGCAAATTACCATATCATACGTTAGTCTTAGGGGTAATATATTATTATTAAATTATTATTATTATTAAATGATTATTTATTTATGTATATATTAGTGAAATTTAAGCTGAATTATTTCTACACTTGATTATTTTGGGAAATGGTCGTTTGATTAGTACCATTGGAGAGCCATGAATATTATAACTGTCCTGTTTTTAAATCTCCGAAACAGTTACATGGTAAACAGCTGATGATCCCCGTAAAAGGTGTTCCCTCATCAAGCTTTAGGGGCTCGTATATTGGAACTAAAGGATGAGGGAACACCTTTTACCATAAGTTGGAAATTAATTGAAAGACGAAAACCATATTCCCCAATATCAGGCCGCTGTGCACTTTGTGATGCTGAAAAATATAACATCCTGCGAACCATCAATGACCCTAACATTATATGCCTAAACAAAAAAGGGGAGATATATAAGGACTGTATTCACAGGAGAAAGGCACTTCTGATAAATTGGGCAGAACAAAATACATAGGTCATAACCGCAGAGTACCCAGAATACAGACTTTTAGGATTTTGGATTTCACGATGATGGATTCGGCTTCCGAATTTCGGATTGAACTGTATGGTACCCGACTGTTGCCTTAAACTTTATTTATATTATTGCATGTTTTAATTATGGATTGTTTTTTATATTTATGTATATAACTGTTTTTAAATTTTAAATTCTAATTTAAAATTTCTAATGTGGAGTACCCCATATCCCCATTTTTCCTTCTCTTGCCTTTTATCTTTTATTTTTATTTTTACACAATTTTGTTATCCTTTATTTTATCTAACAGTGTATTTATTTCATCTTTATTTTTCTTCATTTTTCTTTAGTTTTCTTCATTATTCTTTTTTATCTTTCTTTATCCCCCCCCTTTTATTATTAGTACCTTACTTTTTTATGATTAGTACTCTTACGACTTCATAAATTTATAAATGGTGTGACTACAATTTATTTAATTATAAGTTTTATTTTTAATGATTTATTATTTAATATTTTTAGTAATATATTATCACTTTAGCATATTATTTCAATATAATTTTTAACTTAATATAAATTAATTTTTATTTTTAACGTTATCTCCATTTACTTTCGATAACATATATAGCGTCTCTATTAGTTAAATTTGAATACTTTCCATAACGGGCTACGTAATTCCACGCACGTGACAATTTAAACCTGCTAGGTTCCCATCTGTCCAACAGTTAACGTTATTCCCATTAAATTTCTTGCTTTTTCGATGTACAGCGTCGCTGTTGTTTTGATCTGAAACTTTTCCATAACTGACCACGTATATTCCACGCACGTGACAATTTTAAATCTGAAAGTGTTCCATGTTTCCAACGGGCAATATTTTGAAACTCCTGGCGGTTGTTCTCACTCATTAAGCTATACGACTCCGCTGATGAAGGTCCGATTTTCTCGGATCTGAAACCTTGGTCCGGATGTTGTTGTAACACTTTATTTAATATTAATATATATATATATATATATATATATATATATATATATATATATATATATATATATATATATATATATATATCGTTGTATAGGATAAACTCTTGCACTAATGAACCGATATTTATGAATTTTGAAACACAGCTGCTTATATGGGCTTTATTTAGTTTGATGGAGTTTTATGCAAAGGGAACCTGATCATTTGCTGCGAGAATGAAACATGAACGCCTTTGTGTAGCTTACTTGCTATATATAGTCTCGGAAGTTTCTCAACCATTAAAACTGTATATATAAAAAAACAAACATTTTAGTTCCAAGTCGTTCGGTGGAAAATCACTTTTTTTGTAAGTCAATTTTCTTTTTGCAGTCACTATATTAGTCTTCTTCCAAGAATTTACGCTAGTCTTAACATTATTTAAGAGATCATCGGTTGTTTACCATGAACACATGTTTCGGGAATTTAAAAACAAAACAGTATTTTATTTCATGGCTTCCCAGCAGAGTTGATCAGACCCCACTTCCTTTAAAAGACAAGAACAAAAACGTTCCGTATATTAGATCTAAGTTTTGTTCCAGATTAATGTTTTACTAACTTATTTTGTTATTAAAAACTGTCCTCCTTACCTGTGTTGTTCGTATGTGTCTAAAAAATGTATCCGTTATTTACAAAAATTGTGCTGTATTTTAAAGTGTTCGGACGAATCCATTACACTACTTTTTAGGTGATTTATAGTTTTATGTATTTTTATGATTTTATTATATTTAGTTTTATATCAAAAATATTTAAAAATTAAAAATATATATATATATATATATATATATATATATATATATATACATGTATTTTAAAAATTTTACTTTTTAAAAATATTATTATATGTGTTATATATATATATATATATATATATATATATATATATATATAAATAATTAAAAAAAAAATTCAATATTATTTATTCAAAATTAATATATATATATATGCATATATAAATCAAAGTTGTCTGTATGTGTGTATGTGTGTATGTGTGTCGCGACATCACAGTTAAACGGTTGATCTAAGAGCCAAACTAACTTCAGATAATTAATGAGCATATTTTAAGAAAGGTTTTCGCAAATTATCTTTTTTCTTATTAAATTACTTTAATAATTTACTATTAATATCGAAGAAACTATTGCAGATATATAGGTAAATAACACAATAAAAAACAGTGAGATGTCTGTTTACATTAGTTTTAAATTTCTGCATGTCGGTAAAATCGGGGAGACAGGGAACAGGAAGGGACTACAAGAAGCCGACATCACGAGGAAAGAAGCTATTGAAGTAGAATGATCTCCGCATCTGGGGACCACCACAGTGAATGGATGGGATTTAGCTGATCGTCGGTTGGTCTAGTGTATTTACGTCGAGGGGGGAACTAGAGCAGTTAGTTCATCGGAGCACAATCCATTGAAGTGCTTGTAAAACAAGCACAAGGATGAAACATTGCGGCGATGGGACAGGGGCTGGAGCTTGGTGGATAGTGAGGGACCTATTAAGTTGGCGACTTGTTTTTGAACTTTGTCTAAGAGGGAGAGACTAGTGGATGATGCACTATCCCAGATGTGCCAACAATACTCCATGCATGGGCGGATGGTGGCTTTGTAGAGATATATAATAATGTCAAATGTGAGAAGTTTACTAGCATGGTACAGGGAGCCCACCTTCTTTGCAGCAGCCTTGGCTATGTTTTCAATGTATTTATTTCAATTTATGTTACTTGTGAATGTTAGGCCGAGGAGTTTAAATGATGAACTCTCCAGTAGGGTGTTATTTGCCATGGCAATCGGTGGTTGAAGAGGTTTCTTGTAGTTATTGAAGGAAAAGAGCTGTGTCTTTACGGTATTAAAAGTTTCCAACCATTTCTGCCTCCAATCCACTACAGCCTCGAGCTCATTTTCTAAGGATTCAGCCATTGCCTCGGATATGTACGCGTCCGTTTTGCCCACATGACGAGAGTAGAGCGTGATGTCGTCAGCAAATATACCTATTTCAGACTCGATGTCATCAAGGAGGTCGTTTATGAAAATCAGGGACAATAAAGGTGTAAGGATCGATTCCTGGGGGCACCAGCATTATGTTATGTTGCTTAGATGAACGGCCATCGAGGACAATCTGGATTTTTCTTTTGGTTAGGAAGGATCTAATTATATTAAATATTTGTCCAGTAATACCATATGAGTGAATTTTTAGAAGACCTTTATGCCAGACCTTGTCAAAGGCTTTGGATATCACCTGCCTTGTCCAGTGTATGGTATATGCGTCCAGAGATGACCG
>OY744515.1:83274241-83286741 GCA_963556195.1 Sepiola atlantica
GATTTTGTGATGAAAGCTGAAGCATAATAGTGATTTTGTGATGAAAGCTGAAGCATAATAGTGATTTTGTGATGAAAGCTGAAGCATAATAGTGATTTTGTGATGAAAGCTGAAGCATAATAGTGATTTTGTGATGAAAGCTGAAGCATAATAGTGATTTTGTGATGAAAGCTGAAGCATAATAGTAATTTTGTGATGAAAGCTGAAGCATAATAGTGATTTTGTGATGAAAGCTGAAGCATAATAGTGATTTTGTGATGAAAGCTGAAGCATAATAGTCATTTTGTGATGAAAGCTGAAGCATAATAGTCATTTTGTGATGAAAGCTGAAGCATAATAGTGATTTTGTGATGAAAGCTGAAGCATAATAGTCATTTTGTGATGAAAGCTGAAGCATAATAGTGATTTTGTGATGAAAGCTGAAGCATAATACTGATTTTGTGATGAAAGCTGAAGCATAATAGTGATTTTGTGATGAAAGCTGAAGCATAATAGTCATTTTGTGATGAAAGCTGAAGCATAATAGTGATTTTGTGATGAAAGCTGTAGCATAATAGTGATTTTGTGATGAAAGCTGAAGCATAATAGTAATTTTGTGATGAAAGCTGAAGCATAATAGTGATTTTGTGATGAAAGCTGAAGCATAATAGTGATTTTGTGATGAAAGCTGAAGCATAATAGTGATTTTGTGATGAAAGCTGAAGCATAATAGTCATTTTGTGATGAAAGCTGAAGCATAATAGTGATTTTGTGATGAAAGCTGAAGCATAATAGTGATTTTGTGATGAAAGCTGAAGCATAATAGTGATTTTGTGATGAAAGCTGAAGCATAATAGTAATTTTGTGATGAAAGCTGAAGCATAATAGTGATTTTGTGATGAAAGCTGAAGCATAATAGTGATTTTGTGATGAAAGCTGAAGCATAATAGTCATTTTGTGATGAAAGCTGAAGCATAATAGTGATTTTGTGATGAAAGCTGAAGCATAATAGTCATTTTGTGATGAAAGCTGAAGCATAATAATGATTTTGTGATGAAAGCTGAAGCATAATAATAATTTTGTGATGAAAGCTTACCTTCGCAATCCTAAATTAATTTGTGGTAAATAGAAAGACTTGCTAAACAAAATGAGAAAACTTTAACATGCAAACTTGTGTGGCATGACGTCATTTGCTGCGGTTTTCTTGTCACTATAAATTGGTTCTTTGACGATTACCTAATCCAGACGTGTTTACCAGTGTCAGAAAAGTTTGGCACCTCCGTTTTTGAAAGACCCTTTACATTCGAAATCGTAGATGAGTTTTTGATCGAGTCTTTTTTTTAGTCTGTGAAAGGGACAATGCGATAAGTAGTCATGTGTGTCAGTCTTGTTTAGATGTGCTTGCATCAGTTGATGCTTCTGGGAAGTCAGTGGTTTAGGGTTAAGTGTTCGACAAACCATGACTTAGTAAAAAAGAAAGAAAAAATAACAAATTACGGGACAAACGATTTAGCAATAGAATCCGTCCACCAATAAATCGAAACCCGTAAAGAAATAATAAGCGTTCTTACAAAAAATAATACAAAAAAAACCCGTAAAAGCTCCCGGACAAGGCCGAGAATATATATATATATATATATATATATATATATATATATATATATATATATATATATATATATGTGTGTGTGTGTGTGTGTGTGTGTGTGTGTGTGTGTGTTAGTTTAGATCAATATAATTTGAACATTGTTCTAAGAATTCAAAACCAACAAGCAATTCGGCGTACGATCATTCCCAAGACTTTCTTGAAAAATATTATTGTTCATTTAAAAAAATTTTTTATGATACTAAAATGTTTCTTCGTCAGCGCCTTTTTTACCATCATGTACGGAAGCTTCATAAAATGAAGCATAAGAGTTAAAATGTTTCTTCGTCAGCGCTTTTTTACCATCATGTACGGAAGCTTCATAAAATGAAGCATAAAAGTTAAAATGTTTCTTCGTCAGCGCCTTTTTTACCATCATGTACGGAAGCTTCATAAAATGAAGCATAAAAGTTTCGTAGAAAAATTCCGTCCAACTGACAAGACTTTGGAACAGTAGGACAGCGAATTGAATTAATTAGCAAATGAAATATAGAAAACATAAAAATAGAAGATAAAAAACATTCAAAACATACAGAGGTTCACCACACAGTTTGAATCGAGGGGGAGAAGTTACTTAGGTGCAGAACACATGTGAGAATTCTTCAATCAAAAACGAATAGAAATGTAAACAATGGTAGCATTAAATACTATTAGGAGCGATCAGAGAATTTGTTACGATGATAAACAATGTTAGGATATTGTTGTGGTGGCAACCACTCATTTGCATATACGAATAACGTTACACTATAAATGGCAAGCCTAGGTTGGCCTTAGTGTGTGTTACCTAAATGCCACCGGAAGTGACGCCGAAGAGCGTACATGTCCTCCCACCAAGACTCTCTGACTCGACACATTCATTTGTACATACTGTAACTATACCTTTTCTTTAATACACTTATTATTGCATTCTCCTTGTTGTTTGCGTCTTCATTGTATTTCTCACTAATTATTGTTCAACCTTGCAACCACAACAGTTGGCGACGGGATATGAAGCGTCAAATATAACAGTTTGACGAAGAACTATTAAAAAAAAAAGTACAATGCAAAGTGTTGACGAACAAACGGATTTTACGCTAAAGAAAAGTTTCAACTTAAGTGAAAAAAAAACAAAAAAACTCGAACGTGGCAAAAGCGACAATTTACGCCGTTTTCTGGGAATCCGACTTGCAAACGAATGTAAAAGTGAATTTTTGTTTTGTCGCTAAACGACAAATCTGTTTTGTATTACTAAAGGACCAACTTGCAAACGAAAAGCGGATTTTGTTCTGTCGCAAAACGACAGGTCAGACTCGTATTACGAAAAGCAAGGAAGTAACCTACGAAAAAAAAAAGTTCACCAGTGGATTCTAATTACTGCTCCCCGTTAGCAAAACAACAACTAAAGGAATCTTTTAATTAATAATTTGTTTGGCGGCGGTACTAAAAGGAAATACCATAGCTAGAAATTAAAGCTCAAGGAAAGGAGTTTTTTTTTTTAAAGTTGTCACTGGATAACGGATAATACAGTAAAACGTCACGAAAAAAAAAAAAAAAAAAAAAAATGGAAGACTTATCAAAAATGTTCATGCAATTTTTACAGGCACAAGCTGACCGCGAGAAAAGACAAAATGAACGTTTTGCTAAAACACTGGAACTACTAAAGAGTAATCGAGAAAATGTCGACAGTGTTAATTTCTCCCATACAACTATCTTTAATAGTATGGACACATTTAATTATGTGCCGGAGGAAGGAAAGACTTTTGAAGCATACTATACAAGATACGAGGATGTCTTTCAACTGGACTGCAAAAATTGGCCAAATAGCCAGAAAGTGAGCCTCTTACTCAAGAAATTGGGTACATCAGAACACAGCAAATTCATAGATTACATATTACCTAAAAAAACTGCGGAATTAGAGTTCATGGAAGCTGTGAAATTACTAAAAGAATTATTTAATCCAAATATATCTCTTTTTCATAAAAGATGGCTGTGCATGAATCTAAGAAAGATGGACAACCAAGATTATTTGACATACACATCAGTTGTCAATAAAAACTGCGATAATTTTAAGCTTGCGGAACTAACGGTAGAAGATTTTAAATGTCTAATCTTCGCACAAGGGTTAGTTTCCACGAAAAATGCAGAAATACGCAGACGAGTGTTGTCTAAGCTGGAATCTGAGCAAGATTTAACCCTCCAGAAACTAGCAGAGGACTGTGAAAGGGCCATTACACTAAAAAAGGATTAAAAAAATATAGAAGAATCCGGAGTGGCATATGTAAGAAAAGTTAGAAAACCATACACACCAACCAAGAACTTTACAAAGAAAAGCAATCGAAATGGAACGGGATATTACAATCCTAATAACCATAAATATAGGACAGAATATAACAAGCCTCTTCCTAGATATAACTGTAAGAGATGTGCAGAAAAGCATTGGGAATCAGATTGTCCTTATAAAAAGAAAAAATGCTACATTTGTAAGAAGGTGGGACACAAAAGCGATTGCTGCAGATATAAAGATTACACCAGAAAGAGAGTACAGCAAACAAAATCAAATACAAAATTAGACAAAGATCGGCGAAAATACGTAAAAGTGGAAATATTTAAAACACCAATAAAGTTACAACTCGACTCCGGCTCCGATATTTCTATTATAAACCTGAATACATGGAAAAAGTTGGGTAAAAAACCAACTATGATGAAAACGAGTAAATCAGCCCGGACGGTAACTGGTGGTGGTATAAAATTTGAAGGAGAAGTTGTCCTTCCGATAAAATTAAAAGGGATTACGAAGAAATTAAAAATATTCGTACTGAAAAATAGTGAAAATCTGTTTGGAATAGATTTAATTGAGAAATTTGGACTATGGGATAAGCCAATCAATACATTCTGTAAAAAAATAGAATGTTCTTCTCCAACAACAGTAAATATAAAAGACGATTTAAAAGAATTATTTCCTGAAGCATTCACGACTAACTTAGGTCGCTGTAATAAATTCAAGGCCTCGTTTGAACTTAAAGAAAACGCCAGCCCAATTTTTAGAAAAAAGCGAAACGTTCCGTTCGCTGGGTTGGAAAAGATTAATAAAGAATTAGATAGATTGGAACAGACAGGAATTCTATCAAAAATAGAACACAGCGAGTGGGCAGCCCCCACCGTATACGTAAAGAAAAAGAATGACGAAGTTAGAGTGTGCGCAGATTTTTCGACCGGGGTCAACTCCCTATTAAAAGATCACCATTACCCTCTACCAAGCCCAGAGGAAATATTCACGAAGTTAAATGGTGGTAATATCTTCTCCAAGATAGACTTGAGCGATGCTTATTTGCAAATACTGGTCGAGGAAAATTGCTCAAAAATACTATGCATCAATACGCATAAGGGATTATACAAATACAACCGATTGCCCTTTGGCATCAAAGTAGCGCCTGCCATTTTTCAGCAAGCGATGGACACCATGCTAAGTGGTATTGAGTGCGCATGTGCATACCTGGACGACATTGTTGTCAGGAGCAAATCCCTACAAGAACATAAGGAACATTTGAAACAAGTATTTACTCGAATACAAGAATTCGGCTTTAAAGTAAAAGAAAGTAAATGTGACTTTTGTATGAGCGAGATTAAGTATCTTGGACACATAATAAACAAACATGGACGACGTCCAGACCCAGACAGATCTGCGGCAATAAAAAATATGCCAGCGCCTGATAACGTAACAACCTTGCAGAGTTTCTTGGGACTCGCAAGTTATTATCAATCTTTTATTGAAGGAATGCATAACTTGCGAGCCCCCTTAAATAATCTGCTTAAAAAGGATACACCTTGGAACTGGACGCAAGAATGTCAAACCGCTTTTGACAAAATAAAGAGCGCACTAACATCCGAATTATTCTTAACGCACTTTGACACAAAATAAAAAATAGTCGTCGCTAGTGACGCTAGTTCCTACGGCTTAGGAGCATGCATTCAACATATTATGCCGGATGGGTCTAGAAAACTAATAGCGCACGCTTCGAGAACGCTGATACCAGCCGAGAGGGCATATTCACAAATCGAAAAAGAAGCATTGAGCATAATCTTTTCTGTGACTAAATTTCACCGATATTTATATGGTAGACAATTCTTACTTGAAACCGACCATAAACCGTTAGTCACGATCTATGGATCAAAAAAAGGATTGCCGGTATACACCGCAAATAGATTGCTGCGCTGGGGTACAATCTTACTTAATTACGATTTCCAGCTACAACATCTAGCATAAAAAAAGATTTGCCATGCGGATGGACTGTCAAGACTGATACCACAGAAACATAATCTGGAAGAATCAGTCATTGCAGCAATTCGGACAAATGTTGAAGTAAAAAATATGGTAGCAAACATCATTAAGGAACTACCCGTAACTTTGTCGGACATTAAAAGGGAAGCCGAGAAAGACGAATACATAAAGGACATAAAAGAGAAAATTATAACGGACACAAAGGTGCAGGAAGTTTTCTCCATATGTAACGATGTGTTACTGTACAGTGAGAGAGTGGTAATACCCAAAACATTGCAGAATAGGATGTTAAGAGATTTCCATACGGGACATCCGGGGATAAATCGAATGAAGTCGTTAATGAGAAGCTACGTGTACTGGCGTAACATGGACACTGACATAGCAGCAACAATAAATAAATGTAAAGGATGCCAGTTAGCAGCAAAATCCCCACCTATAGTACACAAACCTTGGCCGAAAACCGACCAACCATGGTCGAGAATCCACATGGACTTCACTGGTCCAGTAGGAGAAAACTATTATTTAATTGTAGTGGATAGTTACACAAAATGGCCGGAGGTAATGCGTTGCAGGAATCCAACAACGAACAACTCAATAGGGTTCCTACACGAGTTGTTTGCAAGATTCGGTGTACCAGACACACTGGTCACTGACAACGGAACGCAGTTCACATCCGCAGAGTTTAAGGAATTTTGCGACACGTTCCGAGTGAAGCACATCACGACTCCGCCGTATCATCCAAGGTCGAACGGCCTTGTGGAAAGGTTCGTGGACACGCTAAAACGAGCGTTAAAGAAATCCATTGGAACACCAACAGAAAAAGCTTTGCAACAATTCTTGCAAGTTTATAGGATCACACCACATCCTAGTACACCATCAAACATATCACCAGCTGATCTAATGTTTGCCAGAAAGGTAAAATCAGCGTTTGATAAACTGTTGCCAAGACAAGCAATTATCCGAAACACTACACACACGAGAAGAAAGAAATATAACTCGGGAGATCGAGTATATTTTAAGTGCTACAAGAATAACACATCTTACTGGGAATGTGGAGTAGTGGATAAACGCATTGGTGATTGTACATATATGATTAAAGGTCCACAGAGTATACATAAAAGGCACCTAAATCAGATAAAAAAACGTCATATCCAAGATGATGATTATACGACAACAGTCGAAGAGGAGGAAACCATAGATGTCATATACGAATCCTTTAATTTGGAACCGCCTCAATATACACCTGAACCCCGAAGATCAGGTAGGAAAAGAAAATTTAATGAACCATTGATGGTAAACTCAAAAAGAAAAAGATATTGAAATCTGTGTGACTTCAAATCTTGGGAGGGGGGTGTTGTGGTGGCAACCACTCATTTGCATATACGAATAACGTTACACTATAAATGGCAAGCCTAGGTTGGCCTTAGTGTGTGTTACCTAAATGCCACCGGAAGTGACGCCGAAGAGCGTACATGTCCTCCCACCAAGACTCTCTGACTCGACACCTTCATTTGTACATACTGTAACTATACCTTTTCTTTAATACACTTATTATTGCATTCTCCTTGTTGTTTGCGTCTTCATTGTATTCCTCACTAATTATTGTTCAACCTTGCAACCACAACAGATATTATAAGAAGAGATTAAATAAAATGAAGTGAAGTTAGATATGGTAGATGAGATGGTAAAATTGGGGATTACTGTAGTAAAATAATAATTACTGGTAGATGAAAATCAATAATAATAGTTTAAAATGATACAAGACGATGGTAACTATTAACTAAATGGTTGGTTAAAAATTGATAAAAGGAGAAACGGGGGGAAAAGAGAAATAAATAAAATAAGCTGGATTTAATTTAATGTTTTTATATTAAAGGAAGGGTTAGAGTTAGGGTTAGGGTTAGATTAATAGAAGTTGAAATACTTAGAAGATAAATGTCTACAATACAAGAAGTCCGAAGATGCCTAGAAGTAACGGAATAGCTTGAAAATACCTATATTTAAGTGTAATTATATTTATATAGCGTAACTAATCTAATGTGTATTATCACTCCTCTATAGTCAAAATAATAGCTCTGGTTGATATAACAATATCCCATTGAGCTGATATTATTATCTGCAGTATTTGGAGTCCTATATATAAGAAATAAATAAAATAAGCTAGATTTGATTTAATGTTTTCATATTAAAGTTAAAGTGTATTATTTTAGATTAACAAAAGTTGAAATAATTAGAAGATAAATGTTTACAATACAAGAAGTCCGTAGATGCCAAGATGTAATATATATACCTAGAAGAATATATATAGTATTTTTACCTACGTATATATATATATATATATATATATATATATATATATATATATATATATATATATATATATATATATATATATATGCTAAAGTTAAACGCAATTACACGCTGCTCTATATAAACCACAATGAAAAACATTTATAAGTATGTCATATTGTGCATAAAGTTCATGACAAAAAAACAGAAAGTAGACAACACTAACGCGTGATCCACCCCGTAATAAGATGACAGAATTCCAATATATATATATATATATATATATATATATATATATATATATATATATATATATGCGTATCACTGTTCGCTCTCTATCGCTCCCCCCTGTGTCTCTGTCTCTATGAGAGAGAGAGAGAGAGAGAGAGAGAGAGAGAGAGAGCGAACAGTAATACGCATATATATATATATATATATATATATATATATATATATATATATATATATATATATATATATATATATATATATAATTTGTTTTAGGACGTTTTCTCTATGGTAATTCACAATTAAAATTGAAAAGCAATTCAAGATTTAGGTACGGGGACCTATTCACAAAACTGAAGCATAATAATGATTTTGTGACGAAAGTTTACCTTTGCAATCCCAAATATTTGTTGCAAACAAAAAGACTTTGTCAACAAAATGATATCAGAAGAGAAAACGTTCACATGCATGACTTTTTTGGAGTTAGTCATTTCCTGCGGTTTTTACGTCACCAGAAGAAAGTAGTTTCTTCGACGATTATTTCATCCAGACGTGGTTTTTGGCAGTGTCAGAAAATCTCGGCAACATTTACATACGCACTCTTAGATTTGCTCAATGAAAGTGACAGTAGGGATGTATTTTTTTATCAGATTACTAACAAAAAACTACCGTACTTCCGGGCAGCTATTAATCTTGCTGTAACCTTATCTACAAAAAAACAAAGAAACAATTTTAATTTCACATTTGCTAATTGGAAGAAAAACACATTTAAACCTATTTGAATGCTCTAACTGTTAACACATAGATTTCTATAACACACAAACAATCATACACACGTAATAACTGCCATTTCACCAAGTTTAAGTAATAATTGTTTTGAACTGACATTCTACATAATCTTTTATGCGTTTTCCGATATATGTGCAGTTGTTCGTGTTCATGCTTGTATATCATATGTACAGGGTGGTCAAGAAATAACTGAAGGATTTTTAACTAGAATAGATTCGTTATTTTGTATGGTACCTTAATGAACTTTTAGCATAATATGACGAAGACAATGGAGATTTGTTTGAAAATAGAACAAAAAAAAAAAATTATTTATGAAAAATAACATCTGTAAAATCAGGGCCGGCAGGACAGTTATAAAAGTGGGGAGGCGTCTCCTAAAAAGTGTGGGGAGGGGCCCGGTTAAACACATGCATATCAACTTAATTATTGATGACCGTAAAGTGGAGGGGGGGGGGCCAAGTCAAAAAGTGAGGGGGCTTGAAAATCCCTCAGTGATCCCTCAATCACTTGGCCTCCCTGTATATGTTAATTTATGGTGTATAGATATAGATGTGTTCACTGATGTATGTCTGTTTGATTTGGTAAGTATAGGCTTATTCCCGTACATGTTTGCATGTTTGAAGTACAGGTAGTCGGTTGTGTACATATGGTATTAGCCTTAATTGGTTTGTATGTAAATACGCTTACTAATGCCTTATTTGCTTAGATTATGTGTTTGCTTGTAGTAAGAGTGACCTATTTATTCATATATGTGTTTTCCCCTTCCTCTCCGGATAAGTGTATCTCAATTGCAAATCACTGTCTGTACTGAGCGTTTGTCTCGTAATTCTATCCTGAATCTACGAACCGCGTTCGATCCCACGCGACTGCCTGCAACCACCACTCCTGCGCTGATGAGGGCAAAAAGCCCGAAACGATATCGCCCGTAGGTAATAAACACTTTAATATTTAATAAAAATTATTTATAATATATATATATTTAAAGAGGAGTAGAAAGTGGACCTTAGGTTTACTTTCGTCAGCCTCCTAACTCTCGCTTCTCTTATTTTGTCCTTTAGTCTTCACATTCCATGTGCGATGTTTCTGACAAAAGGGGAGGAATTACTGTTTTCTGTGTCGGAAAATATCTATCTAACACTTATTTTTTTACCTTGAAGTAGTATTTCTGTAGCTCCTTACATCAAGTGGTTTCATGCCTTGTCTGGGGGCGACTTCTATGATATATATATATATATATATATATATATATATATATATATATATATATATATATATGTATGAGGAAAAATAGAAACAATGTTTCAGACAAAATGCAAAATAAAAATGGAATTGAGGATAAGCGAATCAACAAACTAACAAAAATATAAACTCAAACACATATAAAAGCTCTACCAAGATATTTCAGTTGCGAGAAAGCAACCATCATCGGTTGGAAATCAGAACTTTAATCGCTCTCTCTCTCTCTCTCTCTCATATATATATATATATATATATATATATATATATATATATATATATATATATATATATATATATATATATATATATTAAGCAAAAGGAATTTAAAAAAATCAATTTGGCTTTATTCCTATGCTCCGCAATTCTTCAGAATAGAAATCCAAGCACACACGTGTTAAAATAAGGTCACCTATTAATTCGACACAACAAAGAAACAGGGATGAGTCACTCCCATGAAAAACAGAACAAAAGAATAGGAAATAAAATCAACGGAAACTTTGTTGGTGAGAAGTCCTACGATTGGCTAATAGAAACATCAACCTGTGGGTGGAGAGAAACAAAGAATCTGATTGGTTAAATAGCTAGACTAAAAACCTCGTGTATATATTAAAACACCTGGCAACACAAACCCCATGCTTTTTAGCCTGACGATTCCCTACGGGGATGAAATGCGGAAGCCTCTGTGTAGCTCAATTGCCATAAATATATTTTCATAACTTACTACCTAGCTCTACTCACGTATTTAGCACTGTTAAAGTAAATACTGAAAATCGATACATAAAATATTATATCTCGTCATAACATTTTATGTGGATACATGAAATATATATATTTATAGTAGAGTAAGTTGAGACAAATAAATTAATAACATTATTCATTTCAGTTTCAAGAATTAAGATCAACAATGATGGGGCGTACGCTCGTTTCTAAGACGATTAAGTATTTTTTCTTATTTTTTACTTTTTAATATCTTCTTCAGTGCCGTTTACAAACATCACAAATAGAAGTCAAGAAAAACATTCACCTTTTCTTGTTATTTAAAAAAATATATGCGTCAAATTATTGCAGGTAAAAAGAAATACACATGTACATAACTTTATGCTACTACTACTAGTACAAACTACTACTACTACTACTACTACTACTACTACTACTACTACTACTACTAATAATAATAAAATAAATAATTAGAAAATATATAATGGATTAGAACCCCCCAATTCAATATTAGGGAATAAGCAAATACTACTACTACTACTACTACTACTACTACTACTACTACTAATAATAATAATAATAATAACTAGCAGGGTCCGTGTAAATTACACGAAATGATGTTTTCAATATTAATTATCTTGTTCCTTTTGACTTGTATATTTATTTTAAAAAATTAATACGTGTCTTCCCGGTCGTCCCCTCCCTACCCCCCTTCGATGTAGACAACAAATCTTAGAGATTGGTTGGGATCGAACTATAAACCAGTCGCACCGACGTCAAAAACCGACGACAAAATCCTACGTCGCTAATGTTGCGCCAAAGGGAAATACTCGAAAATGTTACGAAAATTAGGTGACTTGAATGCTTTTCGAAATCTAGATGCGGCACACATGCGCAGAGCTTTTGATGTAAACATGACCCACGAACACACACGCTACCGTATTAATATATAGATACTACTACTACTACTACTACTACTACTACTACTACTACTACTACTACTACTACTACTACTACTACTACTACTAATAATAATAATAATAATAATAAAAATTTATAAATATCATAGAAATAATGATTATAATAATAATATCTAACTAGAACAAGAATAGGATAAGAAAATATTCATTATGAAAAATAACAGCAAAGAAAACAAAAGCATTTTGTATTAAAAATCATAATAAAACAAAACAAAAAATACACAAAAAGACAAAAGATTTATATAAAAAGCATTTTGTATTAAAAATCATGATAAAACAAAACAAAAATACACAAAAAGATAAAAGAAACCACGCATAAAACGGAATTAAATAGTAAAAAATTAGAAAATAAAAAAAATCCCAATAGTCTTAGAAA
>OY744515.1:83289241-83401741 GCA_963556195.1 Sepiola atlantica
TATTATAAGCCATAACATGGCGACGACTAAAAAACCTAAGCATAAAATAAACAATAGTACAAATAGAATGAATAATAGGAGAAATAAGCAAAATAAACCCTTGTAGCAGCTTAATGTAAGTATAACCCATGACAAACAAAAATACTCGGAGAAAAATAGAAATCAGAAAAGTATTTTGTTCCAACTGCTCTTCAGTAAAAATGTCCCGGATAACATCCTTACATGCGTCTTTAAAATTATAAAAGACAACTTCAATGTCCCACACAAATACTGTAAAGTTTTTAGCATAAATACAATTACATTTTCTTTCTCAGCAGTACTGAACCTAGAAAAACGTAGGATCTAATACAGATAAATACTTATACACTTATCATAACCTGAACAATTAAGATGTTATTATAATAATACTTAAACACTTACCATAACCTGAACAATTAGTATTTTATAATAATAATACTTATACACCTATCATAACCTGAACAATTAGGATTTTATAATAATAATAATACTTATACACTTATCATAACCTGAACAATTAAGATTTCATAATAATACTTATACACTTATCATAACCTAAACAATTAGGATTTTATAATAATAATACTTATACACCTATCATAACCTGAACAATTAGGATTTTATAATAATAATAATACTTTTACATATATCATCACCTGAAATTAGGATTTTATAATAATAATACTTATACACTTATCATAACCTGAACAATTAGGATTTTATAATAATAATAATACTCATACACATATCATAACGTGACCAATTGGGATTTTATGATAATAATAATAATAATAATAATAATAATAATAATAATAATAATAATAATAATAATAATAATAATAATAATAATAATACTATAATACACATATCATAACCTGAACAATTAGGATTTTATAATAATTATGATACTTATACACATATCATAACCTGAACAATTAGTTGCTTTGAGTGACTAATCCACCGTTTGGTATTAAAAATATTAACATTTGACTCTGAAATCCAATTTTCATGACCAGTCATATAAAAATAAAAAAATAAAAAATATTAAAAATATTGTTTTTAAATGTTGTTTTGTGTGTTTGTAGTTAATTAACAATTCCATTGTTTACCTGGACCTGAAACAAAAATCTATTATTTTGCACCTAAAAAATGATTTTCAATTGAAAATTTCTGAAACATATGTACACATGAAAATTTGTTTATGCTAAATTTTTCGACCATGATCACATAATCAATATGATGTCATACATTTTGTATGCTTCTGAGTTATAATATATATGTGTGTGTATTGATAATGATATATTTAAAAACTAAGATATGCTTAGTAGTTTTTAGGTAATAATTTATTTCACGCACACTGACATATACCCCCCGCCGGCTATGGATTAAATAGAAGGGTAGACCTGGTTATGCAACAAGTCTGCTTATCCCGACATTGTTTGCAATCGTCCTTGAATACTCTTTGCCACAGGACTCAACCAATGCCGGTTCAGGAGAAGTACGGTTAAATATTTTCGCGACACTTGCTTCATTATAGACCCCCTGCGTGAGCACCCGTACAGGTGGGGGTATCCATTGTCTCCCGAGAATTAAAGCAAACATCACTTAATGTAAACCTCAGTGGGAGGTGACTGTGGTTAAGTGGATAACGACACGGACTGAAGACCTGGATGTTCCAAGTTCGCATCCAGTCGGTTCGACAGAATCACTTTCACTTATGGATGTTGGCCACCTTCACGTGGGCCTTCCCGTAAGTACCCGATGTCTTTCCGGAAAGATTTCCAACGAGAAAAACATCGGGTAAACTAATGCCAACATTTGATTCACACAAAAGAAGAAGAAAACATATCTTTAAATTAAATATACTCACTAGTAAACTTATTAGTAAAATATATCTTTAAATTAAATATACTTACTAGTAAACTTATTAGTAAAATATATCTTTAAATTAAATATACTTACTAGTAAACTTATTAGTAAAATATATTTATAAATAAAATATATTTACTAGTAAACTTATTAGTAAAATATATCTTTAAATGAAATATAATTACTAGTACACTTATTAGTAAAATATTTCTTAAAATTAAATATAATTACAAGTAAACTTATTAGTAAAATATATCATTAAATTAAGTATACTTAGTAGTAAACTTATTAGTAAAATATATCTTTAAATGATATATACTTACTAGTACACTTATTAGTAAAATATTTCTTAAAATTAAATATAATTACAAGTAAACTTATTAGTAAAATATATCATTAAATTAAGTATACTTAGTAGTAAACTTATTAGTAAAATATATCTTAAAATTAAATATAATTACTAGTAAACTTATGAGTAAAATATATCTTTAAATTAAATATACTTCCTAGTAAACTTATTAGTAAAATATATATTTAAATTAAATATAATTACTATTAAACTTATTAGTAAAAAATATATTTAAATTAAATATATTTCTTAGTAAACTTATTAGTAAAATATATCTTTAAATTAAATATAATTACTATTAAACTTATTAGTAAAAGATATCTTTAAATAAAATATACTTACTAGAACACTTATTAGTAAAATGTTTCTTAAAATTAAATATAATTACTACTAAACTTATTAGTAAAATATATCTTTAAATTAAATATACTTAGTAGTAAACTTATTAGTAAAATATATCTTTAAATTAAATATAATTACTAGTAAACTTATTAGTAAAATATGTATTTAAATTAAATATACTTACTAGTAAAATATATCTTTTAATTAAATATACTTACTAGTAAACTTATTAGTAAAATATATCTATAAATTAAATATACTTACTAGTAAACTTATTAGTAAAATATATCTTTAAATTAAATATAATTACTTGTAAACTTATTAGTAAAATATATCTTTAAATTAAATATAATTACAAGTAAACTTATTAGTAAAATATATCTTTAAATTAAATATACTTACTAGTAAACTTATTAGTAAAATATATTTATAAACAAAATATAATTACTAGTAAACATATTAGTAAAATATATTTATAAATAAAATATATTTACTAATAAACTTATTAGTAAAATATATCTTTAAATTAAATATACTTGCTAGTAAACATATTAGTAAAATATATCTTTAAATTAAAAATAATTACTAGTAAACTTATTAGTAAAATATATTTATAAATAAAATATACTTACTAGTAAACTTATTAGTAAAATATATATTTAAATTAAATATACTTACTAGTAAACTTATTAGTAAAATATATCTATAAATTAAATATACTTACTAGTAAACTTATTAGTAAAATATATCTATAAATTAAATATACTAACTAGTAAACTTATTAATAAAATATATCTTTAAATAAAATATAATTACTTGTAAACTTATTAGTAAAATATATCTTTAAATTAAATATAATTACAAGTAAACTTATTAGTAAAATATATCTTTAAATTAAATATACTTACTAGTAAACTTATTAGTAAAATATATTTATAAACAAAATATAATTACTAGTAAACATATTAGTAAAATATATTTATAAATAAAATATATTTACTAATAAACTTATTAGTAAAATATATCTTTAAATTAAATATACTTGCTAGTAAACATATTAGTAAAATATATCTTTAAATTAAAGATAATTACTAGTAAACTTATTAGTAAAATATATTTATAAATAAAATATACTTACTAGTAAACTTATTAGTAAAATATATCTTTAAATTAAATATAATTACTGGTAAACTTATTAGTAAAATATATCTTTAAATTAAATATAATTACTAGTAAACTTATTAGTAAAATATATCTTTAAATTAAATATACTTACTAGTAAACTTATTAGTAAAATATATCTATTAATTAAATATAGTTACTGGTAAACTTATTAGTAAAATATATTTTTAAATTTAATATACTTACTAGAAAACTTATTATTAAAACATATCTTTAAATTAAATATACTTACTAGTAAACTTATTAGTAAAATATATATTTTAATTAAATATACTTACTAGTAAACTGATTAGTAAAATATATTTTTAAATTACATATACTTACTAGTAAACTTATTAGTAAAATATATCTTTAACTTTAATATACTTACTAGTAAACTTTTCGTCCGACCAACTTTTGCCAACACCTAAAAAAAGTAGAACAAAAACTTTAGGATACGCCCGCTTAAAAACTTTAAAATGCGTCTGCTCAATCTGTAAACTCTGAAATTATTTGGATCAAAAATGTATTTCGTTGTAGGCAAAGAGTAAAAACTTTACAAATCATTTTATTCTTCATCAAAAAAAAAAAATCATAAGAAATTTTTGAGAATTGATAAGTTGTTTTATTTTGATTATTCAGACTACTGTTCTCATTAAGAATGTTATTTGGTTAATATAACCCCCAACCTTTTCGAACTCATGAATCTTTATGTTGAACTCGGGAATTTGTAAGGAATTTTGAAAAAAAACTTTTTATTTAATCCACGGAAGTAGCTTGCTGTCGTTGCGCCAGCCTCGTACTTTAGCGGGCGATATGACCAGGTATTTATAGGATCAAAAATAAATTACGGTTAATTTAGGAGCATGTATCACGTTTCGGAATTTTTCAGATAACAATTGATCATTTGGATCATTTGGATTATTCGGATGACTTGCGCAAATACCCGTAGCGCATCGGATAAAAGTGCTAAGTATAATCATTTTTAAGCCCGAGTTCAACAAGACACACCCGTAGAAGGTTGGAAGTTACATCGACCGAAACGTTGTGAGAAAACATTCAAGATGAGAACAGTAGTCCGAATAAACTAAATGAGCCATAATCTCCCTCTATATATATCTCTATTTACAGATGGGTAATTAAATATATGTAGATTAACAGTATATAACAATATAGTCTACTAGATGACTTTACCAGCTCGTTATCGCTTCGCAAAATGCCCTACTTATAGACTGTGGGCCCAAACCCCAAAAACCCTCTAGATTTTGGATTTTGTCGACTTAGTCAGAGCACTGAAATATAAAGGTGGCAAATGGAAGCCTAAACACACAAGAATATCATACTATTTTTCACAAGCCTAAATGTGGTTCAGTTGTGAGAACGGCGGCAATCTTTAAAGACGGCCGCCGATTTTTAAAGAAAATATGACAGCTTACTTAAACCGTACTAGTACTTATACTAATAGATATAGGGACATATAAATTAGTTCATTTCATTCCTAGGTAAATTTTCCATCTTATGGTCTAAGTTATATTACAATTTATAGCCAGAATCTGCTTCAGGTTTGAGAAAGTGTGGTGGAAAAAGCACATTTTATGACGTTATTTTTAGATACATATATTATAGACACATTTTTTAAAAACATTTTTTTAAAATATTTGTCGCGTAGATACACTTATATCCTAACAATGTCACCAGGCAAGTCATTTTCCACTGTGGTGTCCGTATGATTTTATGTTCTTTAGAAGTTTATTTCATCACAGCATGAGTAATACGTGTAAAAAAACAACACAGAATTCGAAATTCCTGGTGACTATTTGAAAAGAGATATCAGGTTCCTAACAGGATAAGTCATGCATTTGTATGCGCCAGACGCGACATCTTAAAGTCCATAACATAGTGATATATACTCAAGCATTTTGCAAGTATATGTGTGCTGTTTGTTTCTGTCTATTTAGTGTATATTTAATTCTTAGGGAAAATAAAGATTTATGGATCATTACAATATTTTATCAGGTTCCCAAAACTGTGTCTGCTATATTTATATGTTATATATAATTATAGCCAGAAACAGGAAGCAAAAGATCCTATCATTTTATGAGTATACAATTGTCATCATCTCTTCAAAAGTGATTCATCCAATTTTCCTCAGTGATTTTATTCAACTATTTATTATTAAAATAAAATTTCTTCAAATAAATAAAACAAAAGAAAAACATATATGCACAAAATACAAGTTTATAAAGAAAAACAAATTAGTGTTTGGGTATAAGTCCCCATACAACCTACAAACAAACACTTCAAGAGCTGCAGCTGTATCTTATTGTACATTAAATTGCTCCCCAAGAGTTCTGAATGCATGACAAAACTCCTTCTCTTCAAAATGGAAATTAAGAGCTTTTTTTCCTTTTCCATAGAAAACCCTGTCACTATCATATCCAGTGAAGCAATGTCGACTGATCAATGCTTGGCTGATATCATATCCAATGCAATCTTCTATCGTTCTCAAATTTGTTGCTTTTCTTGTATCAATATATAAGCGCACAGAATGAGGAATTGCAGAGCGATCCTATTGATGAAGGTGTCAATATATCGGCTTAAAATGATAATGTTAGCACTGTTAATGGTTGCTCAAGATGCATGTAAAAATATGTGTGCATCTGCTTCTTCATGTGAAGAGCAGATTCTTGTCTCTTCTACTGCGGTGACCTTATGATTTGCATGCTTCTAAGGTGAGAATGAATAGCATTTGCTATTGTGTTCCAAGAACATCTTCACCTCCATTAATTATTATGTTGAAACATTGGACCATGTCTTAAAACTGTATTTTACCAGCGACTCTTTGTTCTCCCCATCTGAGAGAAACTTATTCCACTGCTGGAGAAGGGATTGGCCATTAATTCGTATTAACTGAGAACCACTAGCTGCTCTTTTGGCCCGTTCAGGATTCTTGATAGAGATCTGCAGGTACCTATCAGTCACAAAGTGAATTTCTTGTGAACTATAGTGTTTTTCCCAATTTATAATGTGCTTCAAGATTACAAGAAAGACGTTGATAAATGCTTTCTCTCTCTCCATGTAGACTGTTGACATAAAGTCGATGTAGCAATGCTATGCCATCCACTACATATATGCCAACTTTAATTGGGGCCTTGGATTGGAATTTTTATGTAGACTTTCAAGTGCGTGAAGTAAGTTAACCTGGTTGGTCTCAACTAGGAATCCTTGAGAATCTGTAAGTGACAGTGACAACGAACCGAATAAATAGGACACTAGCTCTTGTAAGTTTATTGTTCTATATTTACCGATCACAACCAATATTGCTAGGAGGTTTCAGTTAACTTTCAAAGTCATGTTTTTTCCATGAACATTATGTTTGGATAGCTTAAAAACACTGATGAATGTCGTCAGATGCATTTTTATGTTAGCAAAACAGTTCAATTTTTTTCTGTTTGTAGACGCTCTCCACAAAACTTTGAACTCGAATTCACTTCTCGCATTTGAGTGGCAACAACACCTGATGCAATATGGATCAACTCATCTTGTTCATAGTCAAATGAGTTAACCATACTATTCACTGCGTCAATAATTTTCTCAACATCATCTTTGTCACGTTTCATATGACTTATTAGGAGATCTGATGGAGTTTCACTATGCTCTCCTTTGCCAACCATGGCTTCACATTCACGGATGATGGATCCTTTAGCATGATGGGATCATATCCATGTGTTGACTGCACTCTTGCTAGTGCTGAAACCTCTCATATCCCCTTTTGATTTAGAGTCTAAGTGAGCAGTTTGCTCCGTCGTTTGGTCATAAAAAAATGTGGCAACAGCATTATGACTCGTTTGGACAGTGAAAGCGCCTTCCGGACATTGCTTATATATCTCTGGATGAATGAAAGGAAGATTACACATTTCCAACCACAGAAAGACCTGGTCAGAGATAAGTAAGTTTGGAAGTCAATTTTTAAAAGCTGTCCAACACATGCCAGTATGTAAAACGTACATTAAAATGATGATCATGATGACGATGATGTCTAAGTGAACTTCAAGCTTATTTTTTTATGAAAATTATTTGGTAGCCATTAGGCATAGTTAGGATCTCGACCATCACCCTGTACCATAAGTTAAAATCGAATTTGAGGTCGCAACCCCAATTCTCGACCACGATTCCTGAAAGGCTTAATGTTGGAGGTTTTCATTCTTATCAACGTAAAATCAATTCTAATATTTACTAATTCCACAAATTAAAAAGAAAAAAATCTTATTAAATTATCCTCACGTCAATTTATTTTCAATATCTGTGCTCTAAATGTAACGAAACATAATAATAGACAATAAACTGCAGTTTTTTAATTACCAAACAAACGATGCGGCCTCTATTCCGAAACTTCACCAAATGCTACTTTCACAAATGATCAGTATAATTATAGCCACACACTAATGCTAATTCACTAAAAAAAGTTAAATTTTACTTTTTTTCAGGCAATTAAATGTAAACAACCTGAAAAACTTGGTGGTAAAAATAAAACAAACCAACACCCAATTATTTTAGAATTTAGAGTGAAGGATCAGTTTTGCATAAATTTAACATAAAATGATCATTTACGTTTTTGCATTTTTTTTAGTATTCATTTTACGTTTTATTGTTATTTAAATTTTTTTTTGGTAAAAGCGCAGACATACCCCCTCCCCCCAACAAAGTGAGATTCCACATTTTTAGGCAATGATATGGAAATAGCCTGAAAAGGTTTACGGTAAAAATTAAAACAAAAAACACAACAAAAAGAACCAATAATATTTTAGAGTGAGGAATTACTTTCACATTTAAATTTAACACAAAATGATCACACCAGATAGCGTTCTAAGGACATATTAGTCAATTATTTTTTTTTGTGGGGGGGGGGGTAGAAGCATGGCCAATTTAATGTTTATTTTTAGTATACCGCACCCCCCTCCTCAAACACATACCCATGTAAACAAATTGACGGTAAAAAAACATATGTAAGTATGTATATTTTTAGCAGACCCCTCCCAATAATCACACTTGATTTCTTAGAAATTAAGAAAATGACTAAGATTTAAAAAATATGTTTACATGTCCTTAAAAACAGAATCTGATCCGGAAGTGGGTGATCATTTTACGTTAAATTTTTATTTAGAACTGATCTCTTATACTAAAATCTAAAATAATTTTTTGTTTGTTTCATTTATTTTTACCGTCAAGTCTTTCAGTCTGTTTACGTGTAATCCACCCTCCCCATGTAGAATCTGACTTTTCTTTTTATTAACTAGCATAGAGTGTAGGAATGCAATGATACCAAATAATCAAATATTAGCAAATTCAGTCAAAATTGTTATGTTTGATTTTCTAAATGGATGTTTTCTGGAGATCATACGACGTTGAGAGGTCGCTAACCTTTTTATTTTATTTTGTAAACGCGATTCTGATTGGCTGATTATTAATAGTAAATAAAAGAAGTGATTTTATTGGCTAAACTTATCTTTCGGTAGTGGAATGGGGTCATGAATGGATGGTAACATTTAATGTTACTAAGACAAAGCTCCTTTACTTTAACAATTATAAGACACCGTTGTCGACCATCGATTGCCATTGCTAATAGCACCTTACCTGAGATTCCATCATTCAAACTCATTGGCCTAATATTTACAGGTAACATGGATTGAAACAAATACACAGAAGACATTGCCAATGCTGCTGCAAGGAAGGTGATCTGCTCTACCGTGCTAGAAAACTTCCCACACCTGCCAGTATCCTCTATCTCCACAAAGCCACCATTCGACCATGCATGGCACATTGTTATCACATCTGGGCTGGTGCACCTAACACTAGCCTCTCCTTCTTAGACAGGGTAACCAAAAAGAGCCTTTAATCTAATAGGTCCTACACTATCTACCAAGCTCTATCCTCTGCCCTATTGCTGCAATGTTGCATCCCTGTGCTTGTTTTACAAGTACTTCAATGGAATGTGCTACGTCGAACTTGCAGCGGTGCCCCCTCGACTTAAATACCGCCGACCAACCCGAGAATCAGCAAAATCTACTCCTTCACTTTACGTCTCAGTGGCAATGCGCCTTATTTAGGGCGAATAAAAGTTTAAAAGAAAACGGTGGAAATTTCTACATCAATCTGTATAATTTACCATTAATAATAATATTACTTTAACAATAATCAATGTGTGCCAGGTTCAATACTATTAACAAATGATTCTTTCCGTAAAAAAATATTGTCATTGTCAGATAAATATTCTTTAAATAAATAAAACGAATATCTCTCTTATTTATGTATTAATTTAAAAGTGTAGTAATTTACTTGTTAAATTCTTATGCGTTAGTCCGGAGCTAGGGCGGGGTCTGCAATGGTGGATTTTTGTCAGCACGGGAGATGATCACAAGTTTTGTCCGGGTGAAGGCTGGTTTTATAGAGAACTTTTGTGCAGGGCGTCTGACTATCTCATCATCGGTCTTCCTTTCCGACGCTTCCCGGTAACTTTTGATACAAAAGCATGTTTCGTGACGGTGTCGTTATTGGACCTCGGCACATATCCAAACTATCTGAGACGCCATTCTCTCATCTTGCCCTCAATCAGTTTGATGCCGTGGCGCCTTTGGATGTCCTCATTGTAGATGTGGTAGAGCAGTGTAATTCCAGACATTCAGCAGAAAAATTTGGTTTCAATAACGGCGAACTTTTGCCCCGCCTTCCTCATTGTCTGTAAGCACTTGGAGCTGTACAAAGTGAGGGTCTCACAACATTCCTCCTGTAGATGTTCGACTTTAGCCGGTCGCTGATCTTGCAGTCACAGAGAATGCCGGTGGTGGTGTGCGGAAGATCAACTTGGATATGCCATGTTCGTTTTTATCGGTCGTTAAATATTCCGTCTTCCTGATGTTCAGCCGATATTGAATTGTGCCAGTCTGTCCTTCCAGGACTGGACTTGTTGTTTCAGGTCGGATTTACTCTTTGAGGCGAGCAGAACATCATCTGCATACAAGAGTGTCCAGGGCACGGGTCAGTGATGCCGTCTATGACAAGAATGAAGAGCAACTGGGAGAGCCGACCTTTGGTATACTCCAACCGTGATGGGAAAATCCTTAGACATACCAGCGGCGATTTGTACTAGACCCTTCAATGAGTCGTAAAGTAGTCTAAACCAGCTAACCAAGTCCTCGGAGACACCATGGTGTCACAGCACGTACCAGACTACACCGTATGGCATGCAGTCAGAGGCCTTTTCTAGGTCGAGGAAGGCAATATGCAGCGGTTTTGATCTTTCGACATGCTTCTCCGTTATGAGCTGTGCGGTATGGGTGCCGTCATTTGTGCCACACGTCTTAACGAAACCGCACTCATTTTGCGTAATCGTGACAATGTCTCGTATCCTGCGGTCAACGATTCGTTCAGAAATTTACATTGTGTGCGAAAGAAGTCGAATTGGTCTGTAGTTGCATTCAGCGAGACTGCCTTTCTTTTTAAAGATTGGCACTGCAATATTGCAGTTCTAATCAACTGGGACCTTCTTTTCTGCGACTATTTGGTTGAACTGCTGCGCCCGCCAGAGTCGGGAGCCTCACACGTCGGTCGCGATCTCTTCAGGAGCAGTTGTCTTGCCTGGCCACATTGTCACAACGCCAAAGGGACTGCTGCAGCGGTGATCGGGTGTAAAACACCCTTGACAGGGCTGGCAGCGGGGATTGGCTAAATATTGTTGAAATTAATAAAAAGAATGACACTTTTTAAAATGTATTTATTTAAAAGTATTCTATTTTTGTTAACGAGACAACATGGTTTGATTTTGGAACAATTCATTTAAAAATTGGTAAAGTCGGATTTTTTTAACCTTAGCGACATAAGATTAATCACCAATCATTGTCTTTGCTGATCGGACCACCCTATTAAAAAATATGTGTAAAAACTAATAATGTATGTACGAACACGTAAATGCGTCCAACGTCGGGATTTGAGAATCATACATTCTGATTTGGGAGATTTTCCACAATAATTTTCAAAATAATTACACTCTTTTCACTTACACAAGTCATTTTAGCTGACAATGTAAACAGATTTTTATAGGACCCAAAATAAATCACAGTTAACGTATGTTTTTAGCCACTTCACCGCCACTCAGATTGCGAATAAGTAACTGGAGATGCATGTTGGATATTAAAATTTTGTTTGTTCTTATTATAAAAAAATGTAACTCCGATAAATATACAGATCTAAAATAAAAAAAGTTCAGATAATCAAACAGTATCGATCCAGCGTAACCCAAGTTTGTATACGTTCATTTTTATTTCGCTTTTTTTTCCTCTTTTCATTGAATATGTCGTTTCATATTTTATTTTTCACTTTACATTATTTTTGGTTAAATGGCTTAAAAAAACAACTTTTTTTTATTCACACGTAATCACCTGAAAAGAGTAGAATCTCATTATTTTTTTTGAAGGGGGAAGGGGTTAGCAGGAGGGCTTAAATTACTTATATTTTTTTAAAACATATTTCACCCCAAACAAGGCAGACGTAAAGGGTTACTGAGAATTAGGGTGTAGGTTTTGGGTGTCATCCTAAGTTGGGAGCAGTGTAGCGAGATGTCTGTTTACATTAGTTTTAAACCGCTGCATGTCTGTAATGTCGGGGAAACAGGGAGCAGGGAGGGGGTTCCAGAGGCCGGCAGCACCAGGAAAGAAGCTATTGGAGTAGAAGGACCTCCACAATGAATGGATGGGATTTTGCTGATTGTCGAGTTGGTCTAGTGTATTTTTCTCAATGCAGTTTCTTCTTTTCTTTTTTATTTAGTTTTTTTTATTTAGTTTTTTTTTTCTGTTACAAGGGATTTAACACGTACATGTGAAACATCTATATTTAAATAACTAACAAAAATAGATTTGTCAATAACTCCCGGACAGGTTTTCACTGACTACAATAACATCATATCGGGCAGCTAGTGAATTAATACAAAAATAATTGTAAAAGTCCAGAATAGTTAGCATTCGAGAAATCGTAAACACACAAACAAGCAAACAAGCAAGCAAACAAACAAACAAACAAACAAACAAACAAACAAACAAACAACATATAATTTATATAAAACGAATTAGAATACCCCCCAAATGACCAAGTCGAGACAAACGATTGAAGACAAGAAGAGGTTTATTCTCCTAGATCGTTTGTTCTACCGAACCCGGCTAGTTTTAACGTTTGGAAACGATTTGTAAGATTATTTTTATTAAAAAAAATTTTACAAATCGTTTCCACACTTAAAAATGTCGGTTTCCGCAAGTTTCTTTTGGTTGACGAATTCTTGAGTGTTAATCTTTCTGTAATTTTACCATTTAATTTTTTTCCACACGTTAACATTAGTCGGGTTCGATAAAGAATTTCATCCCAATGTGTTTTACATAAATTATGTGTTGTTTTTGTAGTGGGATAGATGAGTTACGAGTTCTTGGGTGTAAACTATTCTGGACTTTTACCAAATAATTAAAAAAAGAAAACAAATAAACTAAAACATCATAATTACCTAAATCTGGATCAAAGAAAGATAAAGTGTTGGAAGGAATTGTCATCTTTGCCAAAGAGTATCGTCCATAGTCGTAGGCATTTGCCTGTTTGTAGTTCGTTTCTTCCGCACTGCCGTTTGGGTAGCGAATGAACAGCTTTTGCGAAGGACTTTCTTGAAATCCAATGGCAGGAAGGTGCAAACGCTCCTTGATCGTTTCAAGGATGCATGCCAGAATCGAGTTTTTGTGCGACAGAAGCATTTCCACTGCATATCGGCCATCTTGTTTCATTTGTTTAATATCTGCCTCGGTGAATGTTTGAATACGCGAAGGGATGTCCGTAATGTCAGCAAATGAAATCCAGACAACGATTTTATTCCAGGTAACATATTCTTGCAAAGGAAGATTTTCCAATTTGGTTCCGGCGCTAACAAGTATAGGTATGGCGCCATTGTAGAGGGCGTTCATAAGCAAGCGTTGAAACGTAACGCTCGCTTGGGCGTCCGTTGGTACCAGGATGACGGTGAACATTGACTCAGCGAATATGCGACTTTGCTTCCCTTTAGGTTGTGTCTTCCAGTTCAATAAGCCATCCGAACAATCGAATAATATCTTACCAAGTTGCAATTTTGAAGGATTGTTGTGCCAGGTTTTAATTAATCTGCACAAATTTTCTTTATTCTTCTGATAAACGCTCGATTCTTTCAAATCGTTGTAGGAAATATGCATGTATGAAAGTAGCCATTTTCTTTTCAAGGGGAATATGGGTGTTAATAACTCCCATATTCTATCCGAGAAAGCCTTGTTGTAAAATGGCGACAGGAAATCGAATCCCGGTCGGAATTTTCTAGCTGAGAATGTTGACTGAGCAATTAACGCAACTCCAAGATCGAATGACTCCATGTTTTGGTTATCCAGATTCATAATCAGATGGTTTTCGCCATTTTCACCCCAGTATTTCAATTCCCGTAGATTTCTTATGTCTTTATCAAAGAAGTAAACGAACACACAGGTTGTATTAGGATCGTCTGTAAAATAGTCTTTTCCATAAAGCAAATGTTTATAGGGGTTTTCTCCCGTTTTGGGAGGGTATACAAATGCTTTAAACCTTGACGCAAATTTGCGCTTGTTTGAAAAGCAATTGTCCATGTCACAGTTTCTCAATAAAATGCTGGCATCGCTGTAAAGCGTCGATTTATATAAAGCGACGTAACAAAGCCCAGAGATAAAAACAGCAATGAGCAACAGAATGTGCAGATATTTTTGTTTTAGCATTTTTTATAAAAAATCAGAGTTGAATTGTATTAAAATGGAGTTGTTATTTAATAAGCTGAAATGAGAAAGAAGAAAAAATATACACATTTTAGCATAATATAGACAGATACTTAGAATTAAAACATTGCAGAACATTGAACCAATTGTATTTACAGCACGCCAATTACGCTAGTATCTGAAAGGGACGGGTTTAGCCTGGCGACCTCCCAAACGTATACGAAAAACACGTATTTTAAAATTGACTTTGGTATTTTAAAAATGTTGGTATAGTACCTTTGTATGTCAATTTTCATCTTTACCTCGCTTCTGCCGATTTATAGCTAGTACGCAAAAATATTTGCTGAGATAGTAAGGAACTACGATGAATTTTTTACGTATTGCTTTTATTGGTAAAAAACATTAAGCAAAATAGGAGCAGTGACTTACGTGTGGTTGCTGGCGACTTAGGATGTTCTTCCAACATCTAAGACAAGGATGGCTATCGCAGAGAATTTATATCAGTAGGGGATGACGTTCAATTGTTATAAAAACCTTCCTCACTACTGAAGAGCGTTACTCGTCAATTTGTCACCACACTACAGTAGTTATTAGACCTAAGGAGAGGGTCGCGAAGGAAGTTTTTATTTTTTCGCAACCTCGCTCTTCAGCTAGCTTCACTCTTGGTTACCTATGATTTTTTTCGATGAATGTTTTTACGTATTGTTTTTATTGGCAAAAAACATTAAGCAAAATAATTAAATTTGAACTAATGCCGAATATTCTTTATGCCATTTTTTTGCGGATTATCAAAAAAAGTCACTTAGTTAAAAAAATGTATTTATGTAATTTTTAATGTTATTATGTTATGTTAATTTATTTAAATTAAAACAACATGTTACCAATTAAAAATCCTTTAGATTTACGTGAGATTCGAACTCGGGTATTGACATTGTAAAACCTACTGCCTTCGTAATGTGTACTCTGCCGATTCTTTTTTTAACCAATCACATGTTTCTATTTACGTACGAACAGACAAATTCCCAAAACACCGTAACTGTTTAGTAGTATATATGTATGTTCACCACCGATATCGATTCCCAAAAGATCTGACAAAATAGTGATAAGCGACAGTGAATGCGACATCGGTAAAGACTATGAACAACGTTGGTGGCGTTTATCACTTCATTCGTTGTCATGAAACATAACGAAGGTGACATCCGCGTCGACGAAAATGAAGTGGACTTCTATCAAAAAATATATTCTCATTCGATAATAAGCAATCAATTTTTTTCCCTCTATGGCGCTAACTTTTCAAATCCCACTTTCCCGACCTTGTGTCACATCTTACCGCTGTGGGAGGTAGATAAATACCAAGATCAAAGTGTAGTATCTGTTCCGATCGATGCTACACTATTGTCCTGTACAGTTCTAGGAGGTGCACCTTCCCAGGCTTTGCCTTCTCTTTAAGAAGGGGTTAGTTTATTGTTGATCGCCTGAGGCGTCTCTATCGGGGAATGCCGACGGGGTCGCTCAGGCATTTTTTGTAGGCTAGAGCGCGCTAATCCTAGTGAGCTGGTTAACCACACGTGACCTTGTTTCTAGCCTCCTGGAGAAGAGGTAAATAAAAATACTTTGACCGTGTGTCTAACCTCTTTGAAGTAAATAACTTAGCCTTTTGGGTAGGAGCAAAGTGTAGTATCTGTTTTTGATACTACACTCCATCATTTCTGACCTTGGTCGGTGAAGAAAAATCCTTCTTAACCAAGGCAATTAACAATTTTTCCAGTTTAGAGTGCGTCTTTTTGGGAAGCTGGATTTTCCCCAACATTAAAAACCTACCTTGTGTCTAACTCTGCCATCGTTTGGAGGCGAATAAATAGAGACAACATGATATCAAGGCGAATCTGGGCTGGTATGAACGCAACAGGTACGACACTGATCTGAGACCAAAGTATCCGCCTTGCTGACTGGTTCCAAAATATTGGTTGACAAGAGACAGAGGAGGCGCAAGAGAGCATGTGGTCCAAGAGACAAATGCGGCCCACGTCCAACTTCAATGCCATCATTTAATTAATAAACGAATAAAGAAAATTCGACCTCTCTTACTTGGTTCCTTTTCATGCAGGTATCATTTGTATCATTTTCTCATTGTTACTTCCGTCAATAAGGTTATGTTTTCAGTTAAGTTTGTTTTTTGTGTACATTCTAGCGACCGCATCGCTTGACCAGTCCTCGACATATTTGGTCAAATTATCGGCCATGGTCTAACTTAGAACTGATTTAATTTTGGGGTATCTAGGTCAAAGGTCAAAGTCACTGAAAAGGTTAAAGTCACACCTTTAACGATAACTCCGGTTCTGTTCATTGTAGTAAATGGTTCATATAGCAGCCAATGAAGTCTCGCACCTAATATGAAATTTTGACGAAATTTCAACTTCCAATTTTTCGAAATTTGATGCATTGATTTGATCCTCTTTGATAACTACAACCATGGTTAAATAACAAATTTAAAAAAAAACTATCAACGTTTCTATGTCATAACTTTGGGGATACTTCATACAATATGGAGAAGTATACAATATGGAGAAGTAAGGTCCAGATAAGATTTTGGCCAAACTTTACGTTGTCAGGTGCAGGTATGCAGTCTTACGACGGACTTATGTTCTTGTTTATTTTATTTTAACAAACAATTTTCGTAATTATGGCACACGCGGTACTGGGTTCTACGGAACCCACCCCTGTAGACTTTTTTAACTAAAAGAGCAACTCTTAACTAGTAGGAATGAGAGATATCCTGTCCCTTTTTTATTTTTGCCGGCACTAGAGAGCTTCCAAAGATTCCCACTTCCATTGTTTTACTTTGTCCCCGGTCTTTTGGAACCTTTGGCATTACTATCTTGGAAGCCGCCATCCACCCCTAGATCCCATTCCTGATGAATTTATTTTTTGAATACCCCTCTTTTAAGTTCCCACTCCCATTTAGGGACCGACCTGCTTGTTTTCGGTCTTGGGCCGGAAAACTTAGCAACGAGGGAAAGACGGGCCATACTAACCCCCCTTTTTATCATTTTATTTGGTTCTTTATTTTTCTTTCTTTTTGGGTGTTTTTAATATTTTTTCCCACTCCCACGATAATTATTATTTACAACGTCGACTTTTGGGGATATGTTAAGTAGGGATCCATCCACAGAGTGAATGCGGTATTTTGGTGCAAGAATCTGGTTAAGAGTAAGCAAAAGTTTTCTTTTCTGTTTTTGTTGTATTTTTTGATGAAAATAAAAAATGTTAAAAGCTTGTCTCACGTATCCCCGACCCCCCTCCCCCTACATCTCGGGCGCTATGCCTAAGGTCTGGTGAGTTCCCAAGGTTTGTAAAATCTCCATCTGTAGATAAAGATGGAGGTTGTCCGAGGGAATTCACCGGCCTAAATAACAGTGTATTATCTAATCCTATTCCATATATGTGCCGATTTTACACTCTCAAATCAAAAATCAGATTATCATTTATGTTTTCACTTGCTAGAGGCCACAGTATGCCGACACTACCCCTCCCCTTCCCCCAGATTTGACCTGAGGCGATACCGGCGAATATCGGCGAATGCCGACACTCCCCCCCCCCTGCCGACACTCCCCCTCCCCCAGATTTGACCTGAGGCGCTCATACCGGCGAATGCCGACACACCCCCTCCCCCAAATTTCGCCTGAGGCGCTCGTTCCGGAATTCCCTCCCCCCATTTTTTTTTTTGGCGCGAAAAAAAAAAAAATTTGGGCGGGAAAATTTTTTTTTTTTTTTTGCCTTTTTAAACAAAATTATATTCGGAGACAAATTTTTTTTCTTTTCTTTTGTCTAACCACCCAAGAACGCGGCAGCCTAGCAAAAATAGACGACCGTTAGGGAGTCTATTTTGGCTAGTCCACTTATAATATAAGTCCACTTATAATATAACGAGCACCTTCTCTGTCTGTCTGTCTGTCCGTTCTGGGGAATTTTTGTAAACAGAGGGGAGGGGGGCGAGATAATTACTATTTAATTAATTTCAAAGTCGGAAACATAAACAAATACATTGGGCCACATATTAAAGACTAAATAAACAATAAATAACTTTTGGCGTCAACGCCGCGATTCGAACTCGCAACCTTGACGCTAACAGCCAAACGCGCTACCGTCTGAGTTGAATGAACACAGTTGAAAATAGTTTCTTAATTCTAATACTTGAACAAATCGCTTTTTTTTCACATCTCTCATTTAGCAATAAATGATCGTATAGTAATTAGTTCTTTTTATGCTTTGGGGTCTGCGTCCGCGCTTGATCTGTTCTTCCATTTTCTTCATCAACCAACGTGTTTTCTGAACCATACTTCCAATGGCGATTATTGTTAAGATTTCAAGTCTCCCCGGTCGCTTGAAACCTTTGGCATTACCATCTTGGAAGCCGCCATCCACCCCAGATCCCATTCCCGATGAAGTTATTTTTTGAATACCCCTCTTTTAAATTCCCACTCCCATGTAGGGACAGACCCGCTTGTTTTCGGTCTTGGGCCGGAAAACAGCGGGTGGTCCAACACTTAGCAACGAGGGAAAGACGGGCCATACTAACCCCCCTTTTTATCATTTTATTTGGTTCTTTATTTTTCTTTCTTTTTGGGTGTTTTTAATCTTTTTTCCCACTCCCACGATAATTATCATTTACAACGTCAATTTTTTGGGATATGTTAAGTAGGGATCCATCCACAGAGTGAATGCGGTATTTTGGTGCAAGAATCTGGTTAAGAGTAAGCAAAAGTTTTTATTTTCTGTTTTTGTTGTATTTTTTGTTGAAAATAAAAAATGTTAAAAGCTTGTCTCACTTATCCCCGACCCCCCTCCCCCTACATCCCGGGCGCTATGCCTAAGGTCTGGTGAGTTCCCAAGGTTTGTAAAATCTCCATCTGTAGATAAAGATGGAGGTTGTCCGAGGGAATTCACCGGCCTAAATAACTTCTCAGCCTTTTGGCTAAGATCAAAGTGTAGTATCTGTTCCGATGGATACTGAACCAGTCTATACTGGTATTGTCTTGGCTTTCGGGTCTTCACTGGTATTGTCTTGGCCTTCGGGTCTTCATTTACGCCGGTCTATCGGTCTGTCCTGTGCAGTTCTAGGAGGTCCACCCTCCCAGGCTTCGCCTCCCCTCTTTAGTGACGTCATTGTGAAAGGATTTTTTTCACAGTTTTCATTCATTATTTACATTACGTTGTTAAGATAATGTTTTCTACTATAAGTTAAAAGTAAACAAGGCATATCCGAGCCATTAGTAAATCGGTGACCATTTAGGAAAACTAAATTGCTGACTCATCCTTCCGGTTAGTCCGGAAGTGACGTCATCGCGAGAGGATTTTTTTTACAATTTTCATTCCTTATTTACATTACGTTGTTAAGAGAATGTATTCAACTATAAATTACAAGTAAACAAGGCATATCCGAGCCATTAGTAAATCGGTGACCATTTAGGAAAACTAAATTGCTGACTCATCCTTTCGGTTAGTACGGAAGTGACGTCATCGTGAGAGGATTTTTTCACAGTTTTCATTCATTATTTACATTACGTTGTACCGAGAATGTTTTCTACTATAAATTACAAATAAACAAGGCATATCCGAGCCATTAGTAAATCGGTGACCATTTTGGAAAACTAAATTGCTGACTCATCCTTCCGGTTAGTCCGGAAGTGACGTCATTTGTAGAGGATCTTTTCACATTATCAGTCTTTACATTCATTACGTTGATAAGACAAAGGTGTTTTATTGTAAATTGAAGTTAAGCAACAAATATCTCGGCCATTCCTAAATGTGTAACCGTTTTGGAAAAATAACAAAACTGGTTCTTTGATATGACGTAGGCGCCTTCAATAACATATTTAAACATTAGTTCTTTGATATGACCGAGGTGCCTCCTAATTTTTAAAAAGTTTTTTAACTATGAATTGGGCAGGGTAAAAACAATTTTTGTTCTTTTACTAACTAAAAATATTACTATTAATGGGGAAGGGTAACAAAATTTTTTTTGGGGGGGGGGTAAATTTTTTTTTTTTTTTTTAACTGAAAACATTACTATTCATGGGGAAGGGTTAAAAAAATTTTTTTGTGGGGGGGTAAATTTTTTTTTTTTTCTTTTTCTGACTGAAAATATTACTATTCATGGGGAAGGGTAATAAAAAATTATTTTTGTGGGGGGGTAAATTTTTTTTTTTTCTTTTTCTAACTGAAAATATTACTATTCATGGGGAAGGGTAACAAATTTTTTTTTTTTGGGGTGGGGGGGGGGGTAAAAAAATAATTTTTTTTTTTCTTTTTCTAACTTAAAATATTACTATTCATGGGGAAGAATACAAAAAATTTTTTTAGGGGGGGTTAAATTTTTTTCTCTTTTTTTCCTCTATTTTTAACTGAAAATATTACTATTACGGAGAAGGGCAAAAAAAACTTGGGGGGGGGGCGGCGAAATTTCTTTTTTTTTTACTTAAAATATTAGTATTCATGGGGCAGGGTGAAAAAAGACTTTTGGAGGGGGTGCGTAAAAAAATGTTTTTTTAAAATGTTTTTTTGTTTTTAAACTAAAAATATTCTTGGTTCAAAACAAAGAAAATCAATGTCTACCCACCCAAGAAATATAACTGGGGCTCCATCGGTTTACGGGTTAGCGTTCATTTCTGACGCAGCAGCCTAGCGAAAATAGACGACTGTAGGGAGGCTATTTTGGCTAGTCTATATAATACGATAGCGTGTGTGTTCGTGTGTTACACTTGCATGAAAAGCTCTGCGCATGCGTGCCACACCTAGATTTGGAAAAACATTCAAGTCACCTAATTTTCATAATGTTTTTAAGTATTTCCCTTTGTTGCAACGGTTAGCGACGTCGGCGTTAGACGTCGGCCCGACTGGTTTATAGTTCGATCTCAACCAAACTCTAAGTTTTTTTTCTACATAGAAGGGGGAGGGAGGTAGGGAGGGGACAACCGGGAAGACACGTATTAATACGATAGCGTGTGTGTTATTTTGTGTGTCACGCTTACATCAAAAGCCTATCATATTCAATTACAATTAATAAAGCTCAAGGACAGACTTTTGATAAGGTTGGGATCTACCTACCACAACCTTGCTTTACTAATGGACAACTTTATGTAGCCTTCTCAAGAGCAAGGTCTATGAACAGTGTAAGAGTGACAATTTTTCCTCAGAATAATTCTACTCATGGCCAGAGAAGAACTACCTTCATTAGAAATATTGTATATAAAGAAGTTTTGTAAATTGTTTCATGTATTGTTCATTTAAAAAAAATAAATATACAAGTCAAATCTTATCATATTTTATTCAAACATGTATAGGTTAGGAACAAGATAATTAGTATTGAAAACATTTCGTGTAATTTACACGGGTCCCGCTAATACAAATGACTAAAACAAGTGTTTGTGTTTGTTTCTTAATTGCATTTTAATTTGATGCAAGGGTCCAATTCAGATGTGGTTCACTTGTCATCGGACAACCTAACATATTGCTTTGTAATTGGTTTGCAATTCGTAATTGTATTCCTTAGTATCGCCCGTACTGAGATTTGAACCTACAACCCCCAGAACTGATTATCACTTAACACTTTTATTCGTTGTGCCACATGTCCTTGAGATGAGAATAGTAGTCCAAATATTCAAAATTCTTAATACCCATCTAAAAAATTCCGAAATATAAATGTTGTTTATTCATCGAAAAAGGTAACCTATTTAAATAAAAATTACGACTTCAGCCCATATTAAATTTCTCTGAAAATCAAGCTTTTATTGTGTACACTTAAATGGAGAATCTCTATTTTGTTATTGTCATGTAATTCAAGCCACACGCAGAGACACATGCGGTTTAAAGACAATTTATTGTTTTTCTCATAAATGTTGGTAGTAATTGGCTAAAATTACGGGATCTTTGATACGACAGAGGCGTGTGTGAAAATTAATGTTTTCGTTTTCATTTGTTTGCGGAACTTGTAAGCATTGGGTACACAGGAAGTGCGGTGGAAGTACCGGTACGTTGAGAGAGGAAAACAAGAAGTGTAAGACAATGCAGATGGATGAGAACTCAGATGTGGAGAAAGTATATCTGAAGATGAAGCTGTTGAGGTTATTTAGAAGTTTTGTTACATTGCTGATCCCATTGGAGCACAGGATGGAGCAGGTGCTAGTGTGATGGCAAGAGTTAGGAATGGATGGAGTAAGTTTATAGAACTTCTGCTATTACTAACCAGCAGAGCGTTACCACTGTCGACCAAGGGAAGAGTGACAGTGTAATGATGTATGGAAGTGTAACCTGTCCAGCGAGGGTTGAGGACATGAGTTGAATGGAGATAAATGATAAGAGAATGATACGATGGATGTGTAATATGAGTCTTAAAGACAGGCTTCGATCTGATGATCCCAGAGGAACTTTGGACAGTATAGAGAAATGTGTGCAGAACAGGAGACTTCGATTGTATGGTCAGGTTGAAATAATGGATGATAGTTCTTGGCTTAGTAGATGTAGAAAAGTTAAGGGCAGGTTTAGTTAACAGAGGAAGGCCAAGGACAACATCTGAGTATGTAATAAAAATTGACTTGAGAGAAAGAGGGATAAATAAAGACCTGGCCAGAGATAGCTTAGTTTGGAAGTTAATTTCTAAAAGCTGTCCAAAGCATGCTGACATGTAAAACTGACGTTAAACTGAATATCATGATAATTTGGTCTCAGAAGCAACAATAAACTATACTAGATTTTTTATCATAATAAGTCACCACTTACTAAGGCCAAAAGCCACTCGAGGATAAGGGTTAATGAGATTGTCGGTTGGATAATGAAACAGTACTATGAGAGGATTGGAAACGATAGGTTAAATACGCAGAATTTGATTACTTGATTTGACTACTTAATTTGACTACTTAATTTGACTATTTAATTTGATTACTTAATTTGATTACTTAATTTGACTACTTAATTTGATTACTTAATTTGATTACTTAATTTGATTACTTAATTTGACTATTTAATTTGATTACTTAATTTGATTACTTAATTTGACTACTTAATTTGATTACTTAATTTGATTACTTAATTTGACTACTTAATTTGATTACTTAATTTGATTACTTAATTTGATTACTTAATTTGACTACTTAATTTGATTACTTAATTTGATTACTTAATTTGATTACTTAATTTGACTATTTAATTTGACTACTTAATTTGATTACTTAATTTGACTATTTAATTTGATTACTTAATTTGATTACTTAATTTGACTATTTAATTTGATTACTTAATTTGATTACTTAATTTGACTATTTAATTTGATTACTTAATTTGACTACTTAATTTGATTACTTAATTTGACTACTTAATTTGATTACTTAATTTGATTACTTAATTTGACTACTTAATTTGACTACTTAATTTGATTACTTAATTTGATTACTTAATTTGACTACTTAATTTGACTACTTAATTTGACTATTTAATTTGATTACTTAATTTGATTACTTAATTTGACTACTTAATTTGATTACTTAATTTGATTACTAAATTTGACTACTTAGGTTGACTACTTAATTTAATTACTTAATTTGACTACTTAATTTGATTACTTAAGTTGATTACTTAATTTGATTACTTAATTTGATTACTTAATTTGATTACTTAATTTGATTACTTAATTTGACTACTTAATTTGATTACTTAAGTTGATTACTTAATTTAATTACTTAATTTGACTACTTAATTTGATTACTTAATTTGATTACTTAATTTGATTACTTAATTTGACTACTTAATTTGATTACTTAAGTTGATTACTTAATTTGACTACTTAATTTGATTACTTAATTTGATTACTTAATTTGATTACTAAATTTGACTACTTAATTTGACTACTTAATTTGATTACTTAATTTGACTACTTAATTTGATTACTTAATTTGACTACTTAATTTGATTACTTAAGTTGATTACTTAAGTTGACTACTTAATTTGATTACTTAATTTGACTACTTAATTTGACTACTTAATTTGATTACTAAAGTTGATTACTTAAGTTGACTACTTAATTTATTACTTAATTTGATTACTTAATTTGACTACTTAATTTGATTACTTTATTTGATTACTTAATTTGATTACTTAATTTGATTACTTAATTTGATTATTTAATTAGATTACTTAATTTGATTATTTAATTTGATTACTTAATTTGACTACTTAATTTGATTACTTAATTTGACTACTTAATTTGATTACTTAATTTGATTACTTAATTTGACTACTTAATTTGATTACTTAATTTGACTACTTAATTTGATTACTTTATTTGATTACTTAATTTGATTACTTAATTTGACTACTTAATTTGATTACTTAATTTGACTACTTAATTTGATTCTTAAATTTGATTACTTAATTTGATTACTTAATTTGATTACCTCATTTGATTACTTAATTTGATTACTTTAATTGACTACTTAATTTGATTACTTAATTTGATTACTTAATTTGACTACTTAATTTGATTACTTAATTTGACTATTTAATTTGACTACTTAATTTGATTAGTTAATTTGATTATGTTGTGGTGGCAACCACTCATTTGCATATACGAATAACGTTACACTATAAATGGCAAGCCTAGGTTGGCCTTGGGGTGTGTTACCTAAATGCCACCGGAAGTGACGCCGAAGAGCGTACATGTCCTCCCACCAAGACTCTCTGACTCGACACCTTCATTTGTACATACTGTAACTATACCTTTTCTTTAATACACTTATTATTGCATTCTATTTGTTGTTTGCGTCTTCATTGTATTCCTCACTAATTATTGTTCAACCTTACAACCACAACAGTTGGCGACGAGATATGAAGCGTCAAATATAACAGTTTGACGAAGAACTATTGAAAAAAAAAGTACAATGCAAAGTGTTGACGTGCAAACGAATGTAAAAGTGAATTTTTGTTTTGTCGCTAAACGACAAATCTGTTTTGTATTACTAAAGGACCAACTTGCAAACGAAAAGCGGATTTTGTTCTGTCGCAAAACGACAGGTCAGACTCGTATTACGAAAAGCAATGAAGTAACCTACGAAAAAAAAAAGTTCACCAGTGGATTCTAATTACTGCTCCCCGTTAGCAAAACAACAACTAAAGGAATCTTTTAATTAATAATTTATTTGGCGGCGGTACTAAAAGGAAATACCATAGCTAGAAATTAAAGCTCAAGGAAAGGATTTTTTTTTTTAAGTTGTCACTGGATAACGGATAATACAGTAAAACGTCACGAAAGAAAAAAAAAAAGAAAAAAAAAAGGGTAAACTCAATTTAAGAGTATTTTAATTACTAAAATACTAGAGAAAAAAAACTCCAAAGAACTAAATGTACTGCATACATTTTTTTCAATTGTGACTCAAAAAAAAAAAAAAATGGAAGACTTATCAAAAATGTTCATGCAATTTTTACAGGCACAAGCTGACCGCTACTGGAACTACTAAAGAGTAATCGAGAAAATGTTGACAGTGTTAATTTCTCCCATACAACTATCTTTAATAGTATGGACACATTTAATTATGTGCCGGAGGAAGGAAAGACTTTTGAAGCATACTATACAAGATACGAGGGTGTATTTCAACTGGACTGCAAAAATTGGCCAAATAGCCAGAAAGTGAGCCTCTTACTCAGGAAATTGGGTACATCAGAACACAGCAAATTCATAGATTACATATTACCTAAAAAAACTGCGGAATTAGAGTTCATGGAAGCTGTGAAATTACTAAAAGAATTATTTAATCCAAATATATCTCTTTTTCATAAAAGATGGCTGTGCATGAATCTAAGAAAGATGGACAACCAAGATTATTTGACATACGCATCAGTTGTCAATAAAAACTGCGATAATTTTAAGCTTGCGGAACTAACGGTAGAAGATTTTAAATGTCTAATCTTCGCACAAGGGTTAGTTTCCACGAAAAATGCAGAAATACGCAGACGAGTGTTGTCTAAGCTGGAATCTGAGCAAGATTTAACCCTCCAGAAACTAGCAGAGGACTGTGAAAGGGCTATTACACTAAAAAAGGATTAAAAAAATATAGAAGAATCCGGAGTGGCATATGTAAGAAAAGTTAGAAAACCATACACACCAACCAAGAACTTTACAAAGAAAAGCAATCGAAATGGAACGGGATATTACAATCCTAATAACCATAAATATAGGACAGAATATAACAAGCCTCTTCCTAGATATAACTGTAAGAGATGTGCAGAAAAGCATTGGGAATCAGATTGTCCTTATAAAAAGAAAAAATGCTACATTTGTAAGAAGGTGGGACACAAAAGCGATTGCTGCAGATATAAAGATTACACCAGAAAGAGAGTACAGCAAACAAAATCAAATACAAAATTAGACAAAGATCGGCGAAAATACGTAAAAGTGGAAATATTTAAAACACCAATAAAGTTACAACTCGACTCCGGCTCCGATATTTCTATTATAAACCTGAATACATGGAAAAAGTTGGGTAAAAAACCAACCATGATGAAAACGAGTAAATCAGCCCGGACGGTAACTGGTGGTGGTATAAAATTTGAAGGAGAAGTTGTCCTTCCGATAAAATTAAAAGGGATTACGAAGAAATTAAAAATATTCGTACTGAAAAATAGTGAAAATCTGTTTGGAATAGATTTAATTGAGAAATTTGGACTATGGGATAAGCCAATCAATACATTCTGTAAAAAAATAGAATGTTCTTCTCCAACAACAGTAAATATAAAAGACGATTTAAAAGAATTATTTCCTGAAGCATTCACGACTAACTTAGGTCGCTGTAATAAATTCAAGGCCTCGTTTGAACTTAAAGAAAACGCCAGCCCAATTTTTAGAAAAAAGCGAAACGTTCCGTTCGCTGGGTTGGAAAAGATTAATAAAGAATTAGATAGATTGGAACAGACAGGGATTCTATCAAAAATAGAACACAGCGAGTGGGCAGCCCCCACCGTATACGTAAAGAAAAGAATGACGAAGTTAGAGTGTGCGCAGATTTTTCGACCGGGGTCAACTCCCTATTAAAAGATCACCATTACCCTCTACCAAGCCCAGAGGAAATATTCACGAAGTTAAATGGTGGTAATATCTTCTCTAAGATAGACTTGAGCGACGCATATTTGCAAATACCGGTCGAGGAAAATTGCTAAAAAATACTATGCATTAATACGCATAAGGGATTATTCAAATACAACCGATTGCCCTTTGGCATCAAAGTAGCGCCTGCCATTTTTCAGCAAGCGATGGACACCATGCTAAGTGGTATTGAGTGCGCATGTGCATACCTGGACGACATTGTTGTCAGGAGCAAATCCCTACAAGAACATAAGGAACATTTGAAACAAGTATTTACTCGAATACAAGAATTCGGCTTTAAAGTAAAAGAAAGTAAATGTGACTTTTGTATGAGCGAGATTAAGTATCTTGGACACATAATAAACAAACATGGACGACGTCCAGACCCAGACATATCTGCGGCAATAAAAAATATGCCAGCACCTGATAACGTAACAATCTTGCAGAGTTTCTTGGGACTCGCAAATTATTATCAATCTTTTATTGAAGGAATGCATAACTTGCGAGCCCCCTTAAATAATCTGCTTAAAAAGGATACACCTTGGAACTGGACGCAAGAATGTCAAACCGCTTTTGACAAAATAAAGAGCGCACTAACATCCAAATTATGCTTAACGCACTTTGACACAAAATTAAAAATAGTCGTCGCTAGTGACGCTAGTTCCTACGGCTTAGGAGCATGCATTCAACATATTATGCCGGATGGGTCTAGAAAACCAATAGCGCACGCTTCGAGAACGCTGATACCAGCCGAGAGGGCATATTCACAAATCGAAAAAGAAGCATTGAGCATAATCTTTTCCGTGACTAAATTTCACCGATATTTATATGGTAGACAATTCTTACTTGAAACCGACCATAAACCGTTAGTCACGATCTATGGATCAAAAAAAGGATTGCCGGTATACACCGCAAATAGATTGCTGCGCTGGGGTACAATCTTACTTAATTACGATTTCCAGCTACAACATCTAGCATCAAAAAAGATTTGCCATGCGGATGGACTGTCAAGACTGATACCACAGAAACACAATCTGGAAGAATCAGTCATTGCAGCAATTCGGACAAATGTTGAAGTAAAAAATATGGTAGCAAACATCATTAAGGAACTACCCGTAACTTTGTCGGACATTAAAAGGGAAGCCGAGAAAGACGAATACATAAAGGACATAAAAGAGAAAATTATAACGGACACAAAGGTGCAGGAAGTTTTCTCCATATGTAACGATGTGTTACTGTACAGTGAGAGAGTGGTAATACCCAAAACATTGCAGAATAGGATGTTAAGAGATTTCCATACGGGACATCCGGGGATAAATCGAATGAAATCGTTAATGAGAAGCTACGTGTACTGGCGTAACATGGACACTGACATAGCAGCAACAATAAATAAATGTAAAGGATGCCAGTTAGCAGCAAAATCCCCACCTATAGTACACAAACCTTGGCCGAAAACCGACCAACCATGGTCGAGAATCCACATGGACTTCGCTGGTCCAGTAGGAGAAAACTATTATTTAATTGTAGTGGATAGTTACACAAAATGGCCGGAGGTAATGCGTTGCAGGAATCCAACAACGAACAACTCAATAGGGTTCCTACACGAGTTGTTTGCAAGATTCGGTGTACCAGACACACTGGTCACTGACAACGGAACGCAGTTCACATCCGCAGAGTTTAAGGAATTTTGCGACACGTTCCGAGTGAAGCACATCACGACTCCGCCGTATCATCCAAGGTCGAACAGCCTTGCGGAAAGGTTCGTGGACACGCTAAAACGAGCGTTAAAGAAATCCATTGGAACACCAACAGAAAAAGCTTTGCAACAATTCTTGCAAGTTTATAGGATCACACCACATCCTAGTACACCATCAAACATATCACCAGCTGATCTAATGTTTGCCAGAAAGGTAAAATCAGCGTTTGATAAACTGTTACCAAGACAAGCAATTATCCGAAACACTACACGCACGAGAAGAAAGAAATATAACTCGGGAGATCGAGTATATTTTAAGTGCTACAAGAATAACACATCTTACTGGGAATGTAGAGTAGTGGATAAACGCATTGGTGATTGTACATATATGATTAAAGGTCCACAGAGTATACATAAAAGGCACCTAAATCAGATAAAAAAACGTCATATCCAAGATGATGATTATACGACAACAGTCGAAGAGGAGGAAACCATAGATATCATATACGAATCCTTTAATTTAGAACCGCCTCAATATACACCTGAACCCCGAAGATCAGGTAGGAAAAGAAAATTTAATGAACCATTAATGGTAAACCCAAAAAGAAAAAGATATTGAAATCTGTGTGACTTCAAATCTTGGGAGGGGGGTGTTGTGGTGGCAACCACTCATTTGCATATACGAATAACGTTACACTATAAATGGCAAGCCTAGGTTGGCCTTGGGGTGTGTTACCTAAATGCCACCGGAAGTGACGCCGAAGAGCGTACATGTCCTCCCACCAAGACTCTCTGACTCGACACCTTCATTTGTACATACTGTAACTATACCTTTTCTTTAATACACTTATTATTGCATTCTCCTTGTTGTTTGCGTCTTCATTGTATTCCTCACTAATTATTGTTCAACCTTGCAACCACAACAGATTACTTAATTTGACTACTTAATTTGATTACTTTATTTGATTACTTAATTTGATTACTTAATTAGATTACTAAACAAGTATTTAATTAGTTCGAATGAAAAACGCAATAAATCCACGTTTAAATTGAGAAATTAAATAATAAAATGACGAACATATCAATTCTAGACTTCGACTAAAAGTTACTTTTATTACTTGAAAGCAAAAAATATGTTAAACATTTTGGGGTATCGTAGAGTGTTGAAATGCAACACTTCTTATAGTGATAGCGTTTCAATTTTGAAAATGGCGTTTATCGCGTTTTGCATCCAAACTCTTCATTTGTTGACAGTTGACTTGAAGACGGCCATGTTGTAGTCAGAACTTTAAACTTTTATTCAAGCCAGAAATGATCTTCTAATTGGCATTTTAAAAGTTCGAATATACGATTGACATGTAGTCCAATCCTATATATTAACTGACAAACTGCTTGTGCGAAAATGCAAAAACCATGCCCCAAAGCACCCTAAAAAGCAATTACATTTTCCGTTCAAAAATGTAATCTCCAGGTGAGATATTGACAAAAAGCGAAAATAAAGGTCATGTGATGTGCTCACAAATACGTACGCACATCAAAATCATTCTTCGTGCTCGAAATCATTTTGGGCGCTTCAAATTAAATTCACTCTTTGATCCGGTCGCCAAACATTAAAAGATCAGATTTTTCAACCCACGAGACAGTAGAGTTAGAGACAAAACAAACCAACGCTCTACTCCCGTTTGCCATATAGCAATGGGAGAGCAAATGAAGATTTTCAACTTACTCACACACTTACAAAAGACAGTTCATACTCACACACTCTGTCAAACGCACACACACATTGCCAGACGCATACTCTCACTGACAGAAAAAAAAACACAGACATATACATTACAGACACTAGAAAATTCAACTTTTCTAACTAACACTTTGCCCACACAAAATATCTTTCAACCATCAGTAAATGTGTATATGTACATAAATATGTCGTGTTGGTTAACCATGTTTTATCTCCTCAATTTAACATTACCGTTTTAATCCGTTTTCAATATTTATACCATTTTAATTGTCAGCGTTGATCTTAGTACATTACTAAGACGCAACCATCGTTTATAAGTTATCCAAGTCGAATAATGGGAGAGAATTTAATTTAGGACTGTTATTTTAAGAATATATAAAAATCCAATGAGACCTCATATATAATACTGTACTCAGTTTTCCTTATCAAATAATTTCTTTTAATTTTTTTTATAGATATTACAACTGCTTTTAAGATGTCAATATTTGACGGAAACAGATGGGAGAAAGGTTACAAGGGATAAGATAAATCTTTAAAAATAGTTAGACATTGGAATTTCATTGGAAAGTGTACAAAAAAAGTGACTCTACCAATAAAATAATTAAAGATTCTCAATTATGAAAACAAGTTTGAAACCTTAGGTTTTATTACTTTACTAGAGAGAAGAATTGGATAGAATTTGAAAACTGTTATTTTAAGATTATATAAAACTCCAATCAGACATTTCGATCGAATAGTTCCTTTGATTTTTTCAGATATTACTACTATTTTTAAGATGTCAATATTTGATGAAAACAGATGGGAGACTGATAAATGTGGACGTGAATATGTAAAAATAGTTTGACATGGAAATTTGGATATAATATTACAATCAGAAAGTGTACAAAAAAAACGAATCACGATATAATACAAAAGATAACCGATTAAATATTTTATTAGTAGATTTAAAACTTGCCGATGCGTTTACTTCGTGACTTTTCAAAATTTAAAAATGATTGTAAAAATTGTCAACTGCCGAGGAGACAACCATTTATGGCTCGAATTAATATTTAAAGGCAAACATCAAGTATTATGGTTCATTTGTTCTCCTCTTTTCTCTCTTTCTTTTACACATATTGTAGCTTCGGCACAACATATCTAAAATTATTTTCCCGTCTCGTGATCGATCACTTATTTTTATGCCTCTTAAATATATATGCCACACTGTCAATATATTTCGGCCTTTCAGCTATAAAAAAAAACGCCTCCAACGTAGTGTTGTATATCCTTGCGTGATCGTCAAGGCTTTTCTGATAAAACTCTCATAACCCACGCGTGTCTTTTACCGCCATGTTGGATTCTATCCTCCTCGTGATAATTTACTCTCGAAGAAAGACGGCGACAACGACAATTTAAACCTACACTCTACTTTATCTGTTTCCTAATTGAATTTACTTGGCCAACAAATGACGTCACAGAGTTCATTACTTAACCCCGAGAATTATGCGTTTTTCTTATAGCTCTGCAATGACTTCAGAGGGTCCTAGACACTTCCGTGCTAAACGTTGTATGATTGATAACTCATATTAATTGATCTGTCTACGTCTATATATATATCAAAATCTGTGATCAATCCGTGCTGTGAAAACGTACATACGGTCCTGGTAGTAGGGGGGGACTTAAACTCCTCGTTTCCCTGTGAAAATGGGCCTAAACAACTAGTTTTATAGCTCTATCAGTTGGTAGTAATGTTTTTATATCTTTCCTGACGTCGTACGAGTGACGACCCGTTGAACTGGTGCACGTCATCAAGGAGACGGAGAGGGTGGTCGCCACTGATTACGTTCAAAATAAAACACTTTCCTCTGCCTTATGAGAAGACGGCAGAGTCATCTTTATAACAGGCCTGGCTATTGTGCAACCAGGATTTTTTACTGGAGGCGATGTCAATTTTCTAAGATAATTTATATAGCAGTAGAAACACAGAGGGTAAATTCCTCTGTGAGATTAGTTTAATGTTTTATGTGCTAATAAGAATCACAGTGGACTAATTGATCAATTTGAAAATTATTGAAAAGTTTCTTGAAATGAAGAGACAAATGCATATTTCAATGGGTGATTTTTATTTAAGTGTAAGCGTCTTTTTTTAATTAAAAAATAATTTGTACTTAATAATGGCCCCGGTGTGAATCGTTTCAGAATTAAATTTACTATGAGCAACGGCAGTGAAGTCTAAGCATCAAAGAAAATCTCGACTGACAGACTGGAAATCTTTCACCCAGTAAGAGGCTCTTAATGTTAGATCTCTCGGCCTGTTATAGGGATGGCCATGGAACTTTATGCAATAAAATGTGTGATTGAGCATTCACGCATAACAACATATATATATTTAGGTGTTCTGGAATAGTGTTTTTCAACTTTTTCTTTCACAAATCAATAAAAAGTAAATTTGGAATACGTTACATTCATAATAAAGTTATTATTACTGCAGTTACACCAGAACGATCAACCCGTATACCTAGTTGAATCAAACAAATATACTATTTCAGACTAATATACTATCTCTATTTATATAAGGTTAGGTAATTTGTATATATTAATAGGTAACGGATTAAAACAACTGCTGGTTAACCAGAAAGATCCACCCGTATATCTAGTTGAATCAAACAAATATACTATTTCAGACTAATATACCATCTTCATTTATATGAGGTTAGGTAATTTGTATATATTTATAGGTAACGGATTAAAACCAACTGTAGTTACACCAAAACGACCCACCCGTATATCTAGTTGAATTAAACAAATATACTATTTCAGACTAATATACTATCTCTATTTATATAAGGTTAGGTAATTTGTATATATTTATAGATAACGGATTCAAACCAACTGTAGTTACACCAAAACGACCCACCCGTATATCTAGTTGAATCAAACAAATATACGATTTCAGACTAACATACTATCTCTATTTATATAAGGTTTAGTAATTTGTATATGTTTATAAGTAACGGATTAAAACCAACTGTCGGTATACCAGAAGGATCCACCCGTATATCTAGTTTAATCAAACGAATTAAACCAACTGCGGTTTATGTAACATTTAAATCGCTTGAGGATCTGACCATTTCCACGTCGCTGTTCATATAAAGTGAATCAGCCTGCGCCGGAAATATTTTCCAGGACTCAAATAACCGATAAATCACGCGAGGTCAGCCCTAACTAAAATTTGTCACATGAAATAAAACTTTTTATTCATATTTCTTTTTAAGTAAATCTTATTTTGCTTTTCATCACAGCTGTTGTTATTCGCTTAGTGATTTCTGAATGAATGTAATTGTTTCTGTTTGTGTATTTCACATGGTTTTCACAAGCAGAATTATCGATTCATTCTCTAATTATAATTGTAATCAGCGGCCATTGATTTTTTGTATTGAATACTTTCATGATAAACATTCACATAAAAGAATCGAATTTTACATTTACAACTGGCAAAACATTCAGAATTATAATTTTATTGATTTACATGTAACGTGTGATGCGCAGATTGGGCTATGATTTTGGTGTCAATGTATTGTAATTACTGTGGACGATCGGATAAAAGACGCGAGGCATTATATAAGAAGCATCACGTATCAGTTGAATGAGGAACGGGTTGACGTGTGAGCTTATGCAATTTACATGCTTCTACAATAAGGTATTTTTCTTCACCAGTTTTCAGTAGGGCTCACGTAAATATCAATAAGGTTCATCTAAATATAGATTTTATCTACCTTCGTATCTCACGTGGAACGAGAAACCAGTTTAGAGAACAATATCTGGAAAAAAAGGCATCTTCTCTAAGCGAAGAGTTGGCGAAAATGGGACGAGTTACAGGATCAGAAGACACAATTACGTATGGTTTTAGAAATTTAGGGAGGATTTGGAATATTTTTTGTAGGGGTGAGCTCCTGTTGAGAATTGATATGTGGTCACTGTTGTTAGGTTCATAGTGGATTTGCATAAATCACGGGTCACCTATCCTTTTGATTCATAACGGAATGAGAAGAAACATATCACAATTATTAGAAAGATTACAAAAATAATTATTTGGTATGAATTTTAATTTGTTAGGATAGGACCAGTGTAACGAGATTGCCCCGGTGTGATTGGAAAAAGGCAAGATAGTAAATAAGTATGGCAGTAAGATTTATGTCAAGGGTACACATCGGGTTTGGAATGCGATTATGTATCTTTTGATAATTGAAAGGTTTAGACTAAAATAGTAATTGTAAACATTGTATTGTTTTAATTTTGAAGTATGATGACTGAGAACACCATACACTATTTATAAACTAACCGTAAACTAACCCTAACCTTAACCCCTTACCCTAACCCTAACCCTAAACTAACCCATTTAGTAAATGTAAATAAAAAAGTATTCAAAAAATTCCAAATGAAAAGTTGTAAAAGATTACTTTTGCAACTTTTCATTTGGAATTTTGTTTTTATCCAAAAAAACGCGTAGAAGTCGGAACTTGATCTTTCTACTGGCAAGTAACGGTCCCTTTTTTTATTTGTATATTTCGGTACAAGTCGGAACCCGCTTCGACTTTCTCCGTTCGTAGTCAGAACTGCTTACATCACGAGTGCAAATCTCTGGATACCTATTCCTAAAAGGCACCAAATCTTAAAATGTCATAAGAAACAAAACCATAGTTTACATTGAAATATCTCCAGCTAACTTTGAATATTACATTTTCTTTCAAGAACAATATGCGTTTGCTGACCTTAGAATATCAACATTTATTCGTTGAAGGGCTACGATTCTGTTTCCTCCCCTATATTTATACACATTTTCTAGTATATAAAGTACACATATTTCATAAATAATTATAGGGCGATATGTATAATGTGTCAGAGACACGAACCAAGTGATCGAAGAAGGTAATATTTCAAACTTGCTAAACATAGCAAAGGAGTATTTTGAAGTTGAAATATCTCCCCAACGACTAATTAAAAACGAAAGTTTCATAAAAACGTGTCTTAGAATTGTGTTAAATATAAGAAAAACATCGTTCCCATGGCGAATCTTTAAAATAGAATGCGACTAGCTCTATGCGTTTAAATAGCCAATTAGTATTGAATTTCAAATGGCTGTATCTCATTAACGGCTAATTTCTGACAAAAATGCCATAGAAGACAAGTGTATTTGAATTGTCTGAAATATTAGAAAGATATGTTTTTATTGTCAATTCCGGCTGGGCTCTAAAGTAAAACCATTACCATATTTCCGTGATTGCCTATTCTTATTTTGAGTTGTTTTCTTTTTCTGCTTGGTAGTTTTACTTTTTTTCTTCTTTAAATCAACCCAGTGTTTCTTATGTAAATGAATATTTAAAAAATATATGACTATATCTATATTTATCCTATATCGACCATCCATATCAAACTTTGGTAAAAAGTATAGTTAACATGTATAACATTATAATGTCATTTTAAAAATATATAGTGCTAGTACATGATCAATAATGTAAAGAGAGAGAGAGAGAGAGAGAGAGAGAGAGAGGTAGAGAGAGAGAGAAAGAACAAAAATAGACATTCACCTGATGCTTGAGGGCGTTACTCCGACTCTGTCGTTGAGTTATATCTGAATGTCTTGATATTTACACTCGCCGCTCTCATCGTATATATAACTTGATTTCTCCGTTATCATGTGACAACCGCCCATGGTCAAGAGGATTTGGCGACCGCTTACAGATTCAAGGTATCTTTGTAAACCGGGTTCCTGCCCCGTGACTGTCTGAGATTGTCATTTCCCTACACTGAGGAGTGCCGAAAGCACGAACGACGTCGTCCGTAAGTAAAATATTAAAATATAATTAAACATTTAATAGTATATATATATATATATATATATATATATATATATATATATATATATAGGTTAATTCCTCTCAATACGAATAAATTCTTTCCTGATCTGTTCCCTTAAAATCTGTTTTTATTTAATAGAGATGAGCTGTATCTAATCAACCCCCATCCTACTTCAAACTAAGCGTCAGCCGAATTATCCCTCGCTTAACCCTCTTCTTCCACTCCCCCACCCTATTCTATCCCTAAACCCTCACTGGCCTCGAATTCGGCTTTACAATCTCTTTCGGTCTCTAGAAGCCTTCAGATAAACATTTAACCCCAGGCGAACCTGTCTTCCTCTCGATTTCTACTCGAAATCTCTGCAATTTTTAAAACTAATTTCCTTAGAATCTTCTTCAATTGGGTCCATGGGAGTATTTAAAATAATCCCAAATCTCCAACACACATCCTAACCAGTTTTCTATAATTGACCCGCATATTCTATTGGATTAACTCCGCCTGAATTCACAATATTTAGACCACCATTGACGCAATTTCTACGAACTTTTAACGGTGAATTTTTGCCTTTCCATTTTCAACTTTTCGTCATTGAACATTTTGTCACTGCACTTTTTTCTATTTGAAATTTTTATCTATCTTTACATTTTAACAACTTTTTTCACACACTTATATCCATTTTCTATTATTCTCTCAAATTTTTCAAATTTTGAATTTTTCCTACTTCCCTGCCAACTTATCTATCCATGTAATTTCTCTGATGATAAGATTTCGATCTTTGAAAAGCATGGCTTAATGAAATAAAAAAAATAAACATATTTTTATTGAAGACACCTTGCATTGAACAACTGAAGATAAAATAAATTTGTCATTTTTACATTTTTTTATTTCCCTTTTTTCATCTATCTATCTATCTATCTATCTATCTATCTATCTATCTATCTATCTATCTATCTATCTATCTATCTATCTATCCACTTCCCCCCACATACAACCTGCAGAAACTTTTTAACATAAATTCTATTAATGTTAGCTACTCCACTACCCCATCAACAAGAAAAATCATCTCTGCGGAGCCCAAAGCAATTGTAAACGCAGGCTGCTCATGCCAGGACAAAAACAACTGCCCCTAGATTGGAATTGAAAAATCGTTTTCCTCGTAAATGAAGCCACCGTCACAGATCAGACTAGCGGTAGAGCAGAAAAATACATTGGCATGACGCAGGGAAGCTTCAAGCAAAGATTGTACGCACACAGAAACACCTTCAGATACAAAACAAGGAAAATACGGTACTTGCGACCCGGATATCGCAACTAAAAGATCAAAATATACACTTCACCATCAAATGGAAAGTAATTGAGAGAAGATTATCCTTCTCTCCAGCTATAAATAGATGTCCTCTGTGTGAGGCAGAAAAATACGATATATTAAGGGCCATTATTGACCCCAAAACTGTCTGTCTATCTATCTATCTATCTATCTATCTATCTATCTATCTATCTATCTATCTATCTATCTATCTATCTATCTATCTATGTGTTCTTTAACAATGTTTTATCTCCTTCATTCAACATTCACTTTTTTAATCAATCTTTAACATTTATAGCGTTTTAGTTATCAACGTGGGCCTTGGTATATTTCTAAGACGCGACTACTGTCCATATCTCATCCAATCCAGAATCCATGCTACACAAATTTCAATGAATAGCGACATAATAAACGGGTCAGCAATTTTAATATTTTATTAATAGATTTAAACTGGCCGATTTGTGTTTGTAGCAATAAGTTGTAGATAATAAGTAAATTTGGAAAAAGTTAAAGTCATAATGAGATTTGCTATCTGTCTGTCTGAAGCCGAAACTATACTATTTAAGGCTAGTCTTAAATAGTATAGTATACACTATTTCAGACTATTGTACTATCTTTAAAGGGGAGGTGGGTAAATAATCTATTTTGTTGTCATTAAACACTTCTTCCGGGCATAATCTCCTTTTTGTGGGCGAGGGGTAATGTAAATTATGTCAGTTAGTCATGATACCATCCTCCCACTTACATTATACAGGGTGTCCCAAAAGTCACTGACACTTGAAAAAAAATCATAACTTCTTTGTTCTTAAATATTTTTCATTTTGTTTTTCAGAGTAGTTGAACTTATCCTTCCGACATTATCATGAGAAAATACAGCATTGAGGAACGAACCCACAATGTACTTTGAGTCACATGGGTCAAATTAAGAAACCCACCTGTGTTATCAACGACATTTTAACACTAGTGACGCGCCAAGTGTAAATGCCATTAAAGCCATAATAAGCCGTTTTAAAAAAAACAAACAAGGTGCAGTATTTGACCTCCCGAGATCCGGAAGGTCTCGTTCAGTAAGAACTGAAGACAATTGGGAAGAATTAAAGCGAAGTCTGGAAGAAGATCTAGCAGTTTCAATCAGAATAAGATCCCGACAGTTGGAAGTTTCACGATCCTCCTTACGTAAGATGTTGATGTCATGGACATGTTTCCATAAAAAATTCAGCTTGTCCAGCAGCTTCAGCCTCATAATTATGAGACTGGAATTTGCTATGAGACTTCAAGATTTGGTAGTCAGTGTGAGTGACTTTTGGGACACGCTGTATATACTAGCAAATATATGCAACTAGACGGAGAATATATTTGTTAGTTATGTACAATTAGGTGATGTAGATTTCTTGATGCATTGTGTGTGATATGTGTATACAGGGGTTATGGAAGGCTATCACAATGCAAGAAGTAGACATATGTTGGCGTTGAGAAGGAATACAAAAACAAAGTGATTTTTCAAGAGATCTTTTTTTCTGCATACCAACTTAATATTAAATTTTAAAAAATTAGCGGATTGAATTTGAATGTAAACATTGAAATAAATTAAAAGAATAACAACTAATTAGAATTAATCAAACAAACACCAAATATAAAATGATTAAATAAAAATAACAATAATAAGGCGGTCATGCAACTGTTTTTTTTACTGGAGGCGATATAATTTTCTAAGATAATTTAAAAAGCAGTGAAACACAGAGGGTAAATTCCACTGTGAGATTAGTTTAATGTTTTATGTGCTAATAAGAATCACAGTGGACTAATTGATCAATTTGAAAATTATTGAAAAGTTTCTTGAAATGAAGAGACAAATGCATATTTCAATGGGTGATTTTTATTTAAGTGTAAGCGTCTTTTTTTAATTAAAAAATAATTTGTACTTAATAATGGCCCGGTGTGAATCGTTTCAGAATTAAATTTACTATGAGCAACGGCAGTGAAGTCTTAGCATCAAAGAAAATCTCGACTGACAGACTGGAAATCTTTCACCCAGTAAGAGGCTCTTAATGTTAGATCTCTCGGCCTGTTATAGGGATGGCCATGGAACTTTATGCAATAAAATGTGTAATTGAGCATTCACGCATAACAACATATATATATTTAGGTGTTTTGGAATAGTGTTTTTCAACTTTTTCTTTCACAAATCAATAAAAAGTAAATTTGGAATACGTTAAATTCATAATAAAGCTATTATTACTGCAGTTACACCAGAACGATCAACCCGTATACCTAGTTGAATCAAACAAATATACTATTTCAGACTAATATACTATCTCTATTTATATAAGGTTAGGTAATTTGTATATATTAATAGGTAACGGATTAAAACAACTGCTGGTTAACCAGAAAGATCCACCCGTATATCTAGTTGAATCAAACAAATATACTATTTCAGACTAATATACTATCTTCATTTATATGAGGTTAGGTAATTTATATATATTTATAGGTAACGGATTAAAACCAACTGTAGTTACACCAAAACGATCCACCCGTATATCTAGTTGAATCAAACAAATATACTATTTCAGACTAATATACTATCTTCATTTATATGAGGTTAGGTAATTTATATATATTTATAGGTAACGGATTAAAACCAACTGTAGTTACACCAAAACGATCCACCCGTATATCTAGTTGAATCAAACAAATATACTATTTCAGACTAATATACTATCTCTATTTATATAAGGTTAGGTAATTTGTATATATTTATAAGTAACGGATTAAAACCAACTGCCGGTATACCAGAAGAATCCACCCGTATATCTAGTTTAATCAAACGAATTAAACCAACTGCGGTTTATGTAACATTTAAATCGCTTGAGGGTCTGACCATTTCCACGTCGCTGTTCATATAAAGTGAATCAGCCTGCGCCGGAAATATTTTCCAGGACTCAAATGACCGATAAATCACGCGAGGTCGGCCCTAACTAAAATTTGTCACATGAAATAAAACTTTTTATTCATATTTCTTTTTAAGTAAATCTTTTTTTCTTTTCATCACAGCTGTTGTTATTCGCTTAGTGATTTCTGAATGAATGTAATTGTTTCTGTTTATGTATTTCACATGGTTTTCACACGCAGAATTATCGATTTATTCTCTAATTATAATTGTAATCAGCGGCCATTGATTTTTTGTATTGAATACTTTCATGATGAACATTCACATAAAAGAATCTAACTTTACATTTACAACTAGCAAAACATTCAGAATGATTATTTTATTGATTTACATGTAACGTGTGATGCGCAGATTGGGCTATGATTTTGGTGTCAATGTATTGTAATTACTGTGGACGATCGGACAAAAGACGCGCGAGGCATTATATAAGAAGCATCACGTATTAGTTGAATGAGGAAGGGCTTGACGTGTGAGCTTATGCAATTTACATGCTTCTACAATAAGGTATTTTTCTTCACCAGTTTTCAGTAGGGCTCACGTAAATATCAATAAGGTTCATCTAAATATAGATTTTATCTACCTTCGTATCTCACGTGGAACGAGAAACCAGTTTAGAGAACAATATCTGGAAAAAAAGGCATCTTCTCTAAGCGAAGAGTTGGCGAAAATGGGACGAGTTACAGGATCAGAAGACACAATTACGTATGGTTTTAGAAATTTAGGCAGGATTTGAAATATTTTTTTGTAGGGGTGAGCTCCTGTTGAGAATTGATATGTGGTCACTGTTGTTAGGTTCATAGTGGATTTGCATAAATCACGGGTCACCTATCCTTTTGATTTATAACGGAAATGAGAAGAGACACATCACAATTATTAGAAAGATTACAAAAATAATTATTTGGTATGAATTTTAATTTGTTAGGATAGGACCAGTGTAACGAGATTAGCCCGGTGTGATCGGAAAAAGGCAGGATAGTAAATAAGTATGGCAGTAAGATTTATGTCAAGGGTAAACATTGGGTTTGGAATGCGACTATGATTCTTTTGATAATTGAAAGTGTTAGACTAAAATAGTAATTGTAAACATTGTATTGTTTTAATTTTGAAGTCTGATGACTGAGAAATGCATTAAAACAATTGCCGATGTACGCCATCGATTGAAAGAGGATCGAAAAAAAACACATCAGAACCGACTTGACGATCGAAGTGAGCAGACGTTCCGTATTTTGCTCCCCCAGCTTGAGGTTGGGGAGTTGACTGTAATTATAAAGCGGAATGCGCTAAGAGAATGTCGACATTCTACTTGCAATAAATTGTATTATTAGGCTTTTTTTGCGAAGAAATTATTGAACGAAAGAAATTGTCGATTTTATATTGTATTTAAGTGTATTCTGTAATGTTGTTTTAGTACTTCAACACAATACACACCGAACTGTTTTTTGAATCGTAATCCTAAACCAAGCATTCACTTCATTTAACTAACCATAAACTATTCATAAACTAACCGTAAACTAACCCTAACCCTAACCCTAACCCCTTACTCTAATCCTAACCCTAAACTAACCCATGTAGTAAATGTAAATGAAAAAGTATTCAAAAAATTCCAAATGAAAAGTTGGAAAAGATTACTTTTGCAACTTTTCATTTGGAATTTTGTTTTTATCCAAAAAACGCGTAGAAGTCGGAACTTGATCTTTCTACTGGCAAGTAACGGTGCCTTTTTTATTTGTATATTTCGGTACAAGTCGGAACCCGCTTCGACTTTCTCCGTTCGTAGTCAGAACTGCTTACATCACGAGTGCAAATCTCTGGATACCTATTCCTAAAAGGCACCAAATCTAAAATGTCATAAGAAACAAAACCATAGTTTACATTGAAATATCTCCAGCTAACTTTGAATATTACATTTTTTTTCAAGAACAATATGCGTTTGCTAACCTTAGAATATCAACATTTATTCGTTGAAGGGCTAAGATTCTGTTTCCCCCTCATATTCATACACATTTTCTTGTAAATAAATAACATATTTTATAAAATAATTATAGGGCGATATGTATAATGTGTGGTGATAATGTAGTGGCATGTGAATTACAAGACCACTTTTAATGTAGAGAAAAATACAAGTGTATCTTGTACTACTCAACTTACTCCCAGTACTTCCGGTTTCATCGTTCCAGTGTCTATGCTGCCTATGGTTGCAACATCTGAGCACACAGCTTTAACTAATGACAGTAAATAAGATATTACTTCTGACAGACATGATTTGGTTTCTGTAGGAAATCCTGTAAATAAACGCACACAAGAAAATGGAGGATCAACTACCGGCAGCTTTCAATACCCACCACCAGCAAATCTGAGACAGTTTCGTTCTCACCAACTTGATCTTATATTTAATGCTCGTTTTTGTGAGAGGAAAATTATGAATGAACTAGTTCAAAGAAAATGGCTGACATATGACAAAAAAGTGTTCATATTATTAATACGGCAATGCTTTTGAGTTGTAACCCTAACCCTAACCCTAACTCCATCACATTTTGTACGTGGCTTTAGTGACTACATGCGTATTAGTGTTTTGCTTTACATTAACCACAACAACAACACGTCAAAAATGCTCAGCAATATAGTAGTATAGTTAACGATGACACCGTAGATATTTTTTGCAGCATAACGAAAGAGGCTAAGCAAAGAAGCACTTCTTTTTGTGGTCATAGAAATGAATCAGTCAACACGCTATATCATGAGGGTCATAATCATTGCAATCTTTTTGTTACAATGCAGTTGATGGCTTAATATCACCCCATTATTGCAGCTCACGTTTCTGATTGGTTGGTTGGTTGAATAGTTGGTGGTTTTGGTTAACGGCATATCAACCCTTTTCGGGTCATTTAATGCCGAATCCGGTTATTTTGGTAAAAAGTTTTTATGTTTTAAGTTCTTGATATCTTCAAATATTTATTCATTGTGTTAGTTTTTTGTTTTGTTTTACGGCATATCAACCCTTTTCGGAGTATTTAATGCCAAATCAGGACATTTTGGTAAAAGTTTTTATGCGTCAAGTTCTTCATATCTTCAAATATTTATTCATGGTGTTTTTGGTTTGGTTGTTTTGTGGAGGAAAAATGAAAAACATCTGATCACTGTTGAAATACAAATTCCGACACTTCTAGGGAATCAAAGCAAAAACAAAATCCGATTCCTACAGGTTTTAAAAATGATACACATTCTGAATTTACTCCCCCAAATTTATTCTTTTTATAAATTTCTATGGTCGGTTTTTAATGTAGGGAAAATCTAGCTCCCCCCAAAAGGGAAACTCTGGATTAGGACGAAAATAAAAATTGCTTCTGTCTAGAAATATTTCTCCTTCACTGCCCGATGACAGGAAAGATATTGACAAAACAACGCAGAATAGTTTTAATAAAAAAGTTAAATGTTATTTCGTTTGTTTATACATTTTGCTTAAAGATAAAAAGTTGTAAACTTATTTTTTCAATCTCTACAGTTTACAAAATTAAACGAATAGTTATAATTAAAAAAAGGACGCATCATACATTAAAAACTGTCAGTGTACCTAACTCCGTCCTCGTGGGGAGACAAGTAAATAGGGACACAGTCTCTGCAATGTTTTTTTAGATACTCTCTTTTTCTTAAAATAAATGCGAAAAACCAAACAACGCAGAATAGTTTTAATTTCAAAAAAGGGTTTAAAAAAAAAAAAAAAAAAATCGGCGAAGTGTGTGCGATTTTTTTTTTTTTTAAATATTTTTGTAAATAAAATTATGTATTTGTTAAATGTTATTTCGTTTGTACGATATATTTTGCTGACAGAAACACATCTCTACAATGTTTGTTTTTTTAATTTACTTTCCTAAATACGAAATACCAAACAACGCAGAATAGTTTTAATAAAAAAAACGTTTTGAGTATCATCCGTCTGCTTACAGGTTCAATGTGAATTCGCGAGTAGTTTACAGGTTCAACCGGAAGTGAAAGCAACCGGTGTTAACCCGAATCTATTCTTTTCGTATTTGCTTGTTTTTGGGGCCATGCAATCTAATTGATGAATGGCGTCAATTTAAGGTCGTTTATGTAATGAACAATTACGAATAATTTCCCTATTCTAAATCATCTCCCCTTTGAAGAACTCTTCTGTTCGTCTTACCAATATATATAGCAGCACTAATATTGTACTGACAGTTTATGCCGAATAAAGCTTTCTTAAGTTACGACTGTTCTTGTTTGTCATTACAGTTTATATAGAAATTTGTCGATATTTTGAACTTTTCTTATCGGAAACTTTTTCTAAAAAGAACAACGTTGTTTCATGAAGTTGAAATGGGAATATACCAAAGTTATGTTTAAAAAATTAACTAATAATTTGTTTACGCCATTTTTTAAAGTATAATATTGCACTGAAACAAAATCTACAAAAAATGTTCATTTTTTGTATCTCACCGATAAGTTATAAAAACACAATACACATTCGGGAAACGTGTTGATAAATCAATTTCCTTTCTTGTGATAAGATTTTATTGTGGGATCTTATAATGATCTTTCCGACGAATCTGCTGCCAGACAGATTCTTTTCTGATCAACGGCACGCCTTTTTCTAATCAACGGTTAGGTACATTTTTTACGCCTCCGCCCACTCAGCTTTTTCCATTATATCACTTGTATCCCATTCCATGGCTTTGGTTCTATACAAATTATTTCGCCAAGCAGCATCACCTCAAATTCATGGCTTCAGCCCTTATCAATGTGCAATTGCGCACATCGTTTTTTTACATTCTTCTTTTCTTTTATAACTATCTGCATATGTTTAATTTCTTTTTCCCACTCATTCTCTTCTTCATGCTCTTTCTTTAACTTTCTTACCTTTCTTTCCTGCTGTCACTCTGTGACTGACATTACCATCGATGCCGGTTGACTATATGTGCCATAGGGTGATTTTCTTAAGCAAGCAAATATTCTTTTCATTCTACTTCTTTAAATCTACATTTTTCTTACCCAAAGTGTCCCTTTTTGACAACTTTTCTAAAATATTTAATTTCTGCTATCTTTTTGTCATTAAAAGTCTACTCATTATTGCTGGTGATATTCATAGTAACCCCGGTCCACCAAAAATCGGTTTAAATTTGCTTCATGGAATCTCGACAGCTTACTTGCTCGATCACAATGCAAATTAAACTACATCAAAGCCATTGATTCAGTACACAACTTTGATCTCTTCGAAGTTTGTGAAACCTACTTAACACCTTCGGTAGATGACGATCAATTATTCATTTCAGGATTCTCCCCTCACCCAATCAGATCAGACTGCATAGACCTGGACGGTAGGCTAAAAGGCGGGGTTTGTTTATATTACAAGGAACATATCACAATAAAAGCCAGAACTGACTTAATCGAACTAAAAGAAACTGTTGTTGCCGAAATAAGAGTTAAAATAACAAAAAGGTATTTTTCTTACTCACCTACAGATCTCCATCTGAGTCCTCGAAAGAAGAACTTACCCTCTTTTGCTCTCACTTGTCCTCTATGATCGATCAAATGAAAAATGAAAATCCTCTAGCTATTATTCTAACAGGGGATTTTAATGGAAGATCGCCATCGTTTTGGGAGGGTGAGACTACTGAAGATACTGCTGGTAAGCTTTTAGTTGAATTTTCGGCATTAAATGGACTTTCTCAAATTATCACTGAACACATTTCCCCCAAGATCACATTAAAACCTGTGTTGATCATATTTATACCGATTCACCTGAAGGATTTGTTGATGCCAGTGCCATTTGCTCTCCTGACTCAAAATGTAAGCACGCTATTATTCAGGGTATGCTCAATTTTAGTGTTCCACCCCTCCTCCTTACCTAAGGTGTATATGGAAATACAATCTAGTAAACATTGATAGTTTGAGGGAGCAATTATCTCTATTGATTGGTGTTCTGAATTTCTGGTCCGTTCTGTAGATGAATGTGTCAACTTCTTCACATCAAAAATCCTTTCTATCATGAATTTAAATATTCCCAATTCTACCGTTACGGTAAACGAAAATGACGCTCCATGGATGTCGGTGGAAATAAAACAGTTAATAAAACGTAAGCATAGAATTTTCCAAAGGTATAAGAAAAATAAATCAGCAGTTACACATGCAACACTAAAAGACCTGCACAATTCTCTTAAAATCAAAATTGATAAAGCAAAAAAATCGTATGTACAAAAACTAGTTAATAATCTCAATGACTCAAATGCTATTGAGAAAATATTCTGGTCTGCTTACAATAAGTTTTTGAACAAAAAAAAGACAACTAACATTCCTCCAATTGAGGACAACGATTCCTACATATCCTGCTTCAAAAAGAAAGCAGAGCTTTTCAATAATTATTTTTCCAATCTATGTTCTCTCCCAAGCGATGATGAAATAGTACCGGAAGTTCCTTCTGCCACAAATAGTAGACTAAACTATTTCACTGTTGATGTAAATTCATTACTTTGTGAAATTAAAAAACTAAAAATAAAAAAGGCCAGTGGACCTGACGAAATTTCAACTCATATGATTAAACTTTGCCCTGATGAAATGGCTAATATATTAAACCACCTTTTTAATACAATTCTTCAAGCAGACAAATTTCCTGATGTGTGGAAAATGGCCAACGTTCAACCTGTTCACAAAAAAGTAGTCGTCAACAAATAAAAAAATTACCGTCCTATTTCTCTTTTTCCAATATGCAGCAAAATATTTGAAAAACTTATCTTTGACGAAATGTATCAATTTTTAATTGCTAATCAACTCATTTCACCACACCAATCAGGTTTCAAGCCAGGCGATTCCACTATTTACCAACTTCTGTCCATTGTTGATTCAATCTACATATCTTTTGAAGATTTTTGTGAAACTCGTGCCCTATTCTTGGACCTATCTAAAGCCTTTGACAAGGTTTGGCATGCTGGGTTAAAGAAAAAATTAATAGCAAATGGAATAAGAGAAAAATCATACAATCTTTTGGATAGTTTCCTCAATAACAGAAAGCAGCGTGTTGTTCTCAATGGTGTCTCATCAGGTTGGCAAAACATAAGTTCAGGAGTTCCACAAGGATCGGTTCTAGGCCCTCTTTTATTTCTTATTTTCATAAATGACCTTGCTGAAGGTATCTCATCAAATATACGACTCTTTGCCGACGATGTCGCGCTATTTGCAAAAGTTTCTGATCCAAATGCTAACTAAAGACCTGGCCAAAATATCAGAATGGGCATCAAAGTGGAAAATGCAATTTAACCCTGACCCTACAAAGCCTGCCACAGAGGTCATCATCTCTCAAAAACAAAATAAACCTACTCACCCCCAAATTGTCTTCAACGGTGTCCCAGTTAACAAAGACAAGCTAGTTAAGCATCTAGGAATGGTCCTGGACAATAAACTTAATTTTCGCAAACATATTGTTGAAAAAATCGGTGTGGCAAATAAGGGTATTAGCCTGTTGAAATTTTTGGCAAGATTTGTCAATAGGGAAACTTTGGGTACGTTATATAAACTGCATGTCAGACCTCATCTTGACTATGGAGATATAATTTACCACGACCAGCACAACGAATCCTCAGGTTTGTTGGAATCGGTTCAATATAACGCTGCGCTAGTGGTATCCGGATGTTGGAAAAGAAACAAACAAACTTAAGTTGTATTCTGAGTTAGGATGGGAATCACTTTATAATAGACGACATTGTCGTAGACTTTGCCTCTTTTATAAAATTATGTATGGTATTGCTCCTTCTTATTTAACTACGTCCATCAAAATTTGCGAACTTCCCCAACACAACGGTATTCTAAGTCCTTTTATCCATACTGCATTTCACATTGGTTTGCTCTTCCAAATTTTATACGTAGCATAGGGAGCTTCCCACTTTTCAAAAAGCATATCTTTCATCTCTATCGCCCGCAGAGGAGCCTAACTTACCACGTTTCCGACAATACAGGCCTCAAGCTCCTTACCCGCCTGCGATGCGATTTTAGCGACTTACGTGATCATCGTTTTAGACATCACTTTAACTGCACTTCATTATAAAATGCCGGAACCATTTACAAGCACGCCACTTATTGTTTGTTAATATTTTTAATATAGCTAATGTAGACAACACCCAACTTAACGATACGAAACTAACCTCAACACTAACCTCAACACTACTTTACGGAGACCCTAGATTTAGCCACGCCCAAAACCATAATATTCTATTGGAAACAATATCTTTTTAAAATAAAACAGAGCGCTTTAAATATCGTGAAGCCTACTCTAATGCTAAAAACTGATCCAGTCTCACCCTTTCACTTCCTCAACTGTCATCTCGCAGTGGCCAGCCTCTCTCTCTCTCTCTCTCTCTCGCATTTTCCCTCTTGACATGCATTTATGTCGTACACATCTTTTTCCCTAAACATTTGTCATTCTTTTTTTCTTCTTTTTTTCTTCTTTTTTTCATAATATTTTTTTTCTAAACCTAAATGTAAAATTGCAGCATTGACGAACATTTCCCTAGTGGCATGTGGTAGCAGAACTGGACCAGGTGATATAGTTCTTTCCAGTCCTGCTTTTTGTTTTTCTTTAATATGATGTATTTTCTTGTTGTTTCTATTTTGATCTAACCACTTTTTTGCCATTGTACATATCTATGATAATTAAAAAAAAAAATCAACGACGCGTCCTTTTCTATACAACGACATACCCTTTTCTGATCAACGACACGCCCTTTTCTAATCTACGACACGCCTTTTTTTCGTTGATTTAATCTGCTTTTTTTTTTATTATTCCTAACAATTTTATCAACTGCTTACACTTGAACTAAATTTTAAAATGCTTTCTCAAAAGCTAAACTGAAAGTAACTGCTCAAAATCCATAGGAATGTTAATAGCAGACATAAAATCAGAACGACCATCGCATGTAGATATTTTCATTTTACTTATCTTTTTTCCCCAGGAAACTAAAGCCGTGATTTTTATCTAGCTAAATAATTAATAGATTTGTCGTAAAATGAAACTAGCCGTAATTTGTATCTAGCTAAATAATTAATAAGTTTGTCGTAAAATGAAACAAGCCGTGATTTCTATTTAGCTAAATAATTAATAGATTTGTCGTAAAATGAAACTAGCCGTGATTTCTATCTAGCTAAATAATTAATAGATTTGTCGTGAAATGAAACTAGCCGTGATTTCTATCTAGCTGAATAATTAATAGGTTTGTCGTGAAATGAAACTAGTCGTGATTTCTATCTAGCTAAATAATTAATAGGTTTGTCGTGAAATGAAACTAGCCGTGATTTCTATCTAGCTAAATAATTAATAGGTTTGTCGTGAAATGAAACTACCCGTGATTTCTATCTAGCTAAATAATTAATAGATTTGTCGTGAAATGAAACAAGCCGTGATTTCTATCTAGCAAAATAATTAATAGATTTGTCGTAAAATGACACTAGCCGTGATTTCTATCTAGCTAAATAATTAATAGGTTTGTCGTAAAATGAAACTAGTCGTGATTTCTATCTAGCTAAATAATTAATAGATTTGTCGTAAAATGACACTAGCCGTGATTTCTATCTAGCTAAATAATTAATAGGTTTGTCGTAAAATGAAACTAGTCGTGATTTCTATCTAGCTAAATAATTAATAGGTTTGTCGTGAAATGAAACTAGCGTGATTTCTATCTAGCTAAATAATTAATAGATTTGTCGTAAAATTAAACTAGACTTGATTTCTATTTAGCTAAATAATTAATAGGTTTGTCGTGAAATGAAACTAGCCGTGATTTCTATCTACTTAAATAATTAATAGGTTTGTCGTGAAATTAAACTAGCCGTGATTTCTATCTACTTAAATAATTAATAGGTTTGTCGTGAAATTAAACTACCCGTGATTTCTATCTCGCTAAATAATTAATAGATTTGCCGTAAAATAAAACTACCCGTGATTTCTATCTAGCTAAATAATTAATAGGTTTGTCGTAAAATGAAACTACCCGTGATTTCTATCTAGCTAAATCATTAATAGGTTTGTCGTGAAATGAAACTAGCCGTGATTTCTATCTAGCTGAATAAATAATAGGTTTGTCGTAAAATGAAACTAGCCGTGATTTCTATCTAGCTAAATCATTAATAGGTTTGTCGTGAAATGAAACTAGCCGTGATTTCTATCTAGCTAAATAAATAATAGGTTTGTCGTGAAATGAAACTAGCCGTGATTTCTATCTAGCTAAATAATTAATAGGTTTGTCGTGAAATGAAACTTGCCGTGATTTCTATCTAGCTGAATAATTAATAGGTTTGTTGTGAAATGAAACTAGCCGTGATTTCTATCTAGCTAAATAATTAATAGGTTTGTCGTGAAATGAAACTAGTCGTGATTTTTATCTAGCTAAATAATTAATAGGTTTGTCGTGAAATGAAACTAGCCGTGATTTCTATCTAGCTTAATAATTAATAGGTTTGTCGTGAAATGAAACTAGGCTCGCAATTGGTAAGGCCTAACTATTGAGGACGTCTCCTCCTAGTGCAAATGTTGAATCCACCCTCTCAGAGCCTCTATAATATTGAGATGTTACATGATATTTTAAAGTGTCTAGCGCAGTAATAAACGTTACCAAATTCTTAGCCATTAAGCAATTATACGTTTGAATCTTGAACACGCTCAGAACGTAATTAAATTCTTAACGGTGAAGCAATCAAACTTTTGAATCTTGTACGCTCTTAGAACGTAATCACGCTGTCATGTAACATCTCAATATTATAGACGCTCCTTTTAAGTTGGAAATTACTGGCCGGTATAATAATAACAAAAAAAAAACTCAACGGTAAAGACATTTTTAAGAAACCAAAATTAACATCGCCTGAAGATGATTTGACGAATCAAATCGAAATTACTCGCAAAAAAGAAAAGAAAATGGAACAAGAAACACATGGAACTTACACACGTGCAATTTGACCGAAACACTAAATAGACCATTCGGAAAATGAAAAAAATGAAAAGAAAGTCTTGTCAAACAAAAACACCCCGTGTCATTTAATAATGTTTGCATATATATATATATATATATATATATATATATATATATATATATATATATATATATATATATATATATATATATATATATATATATATATATAATTAGGCAACATTCCTTCTCTTATACATGTTTGGTTAAACAGGAGCGCCAGCTTCTGTTTATTTATTTTTTTATTCGTTTTTTCGATTCGTCGCACAACCGATTTGTTGAATTGCTCATCCTTTATTCCATTTATATATATACAACCATGTTGTATAAAAAATCGCCATATTTTCGCGAACTTTTTCGACCGAAGTCGGTCATCTTCGGACGGAGGAATGCAAAATAAAAAAAATTGGTGAATTTATTAAGAAGACGCTTTTAAAAAAACATTTCAATACCACTTCAACAACACTTCAACATACCTTCGCCACCCTCATAACGAGCATGGTTGATACTAGGTTTATTTACTTGAATAAACAACGCTTCCATTATGGGGATACGAATACTGCAATGTGAAATCGCAAGAATGGCCGTGTTCTTGGTTAAAATATTCCTGAATTGATTTTTGGGGATGCTACGTGTTATCAGGTGTTGGTAAATGGAAATTTGAGGGGAGGTGAGATGGCAAGTTAGTCGGCGTGATATGCTAGTTCTAGTCATGCCGATATACGTGTTGTTTGCAGAGACACATTCTCTGATAGGGCATTTAAACACGTATATGACATTACTAGTTTTAATAAGCTATTGTCGGCTGGGTTATTTTTTATTAATACATTTGTGGTTTTAGATTTCTTGTAATAAATAATAAATCTAATTTTAAAGTCATTATCTACGGGGGATATATGTTTGTGTATGATATTTTTAATTATTTTTTCATCGACTTTATAGTTGGGGTGCATTTGGTTGCAATAAAACAAGTTAATATTATTCTCATTAATATTGTTGTTGTTGTTAGAGCTTTTTTTATTTATGGCGGTTAGGGAGCGTTTATTTTGTTGATCAACTATATAGTTAGGTTATTGTTAATTAGTGTCTGTTTAATATCGGCAAATGCTTTATAAAATATTTTATTTGTAGAAGAATTTATTTTGGCTCGATAAATAAGATTTTTTATTACAGCCATTTTGTATCTATCAGGGCATTCACTATCAAAATTGAGTAGGTTTGAACCAAAAAAAGAAGATGACCGACGTCGGTCGAAAACGTTCGCGAAAATATAGCAAATTTTTATACAACATAGACGATAATACCAAATCTGTCGTGCGAAAAAACGAATCAAAAAATAAATAAACAGAAGCTGGCGCTCCTGTTTAACCAAACATGCATATATATATATATATATATATATATATATATATATATATATATATATATATATATATATATATATATATATGCACATATATGTATGTATATATATATATAAATATATGTATATGTATATATATATATTTATATGTATATATATATGTATGTATATGTATATATATATGTATATGTATATATATGTATGTATATGTATATATATACATGTATATATATACTATATATGTGTATATATATGTATATATATACTATATATATGTATATATATATGTATATATATACATGTATATATACTATATATATGTATATATATATGTATATATATACATGTATATATACTATATATATGTATATATATGTATATATATACTATATATATGTATATATATGTATATATACTATATATATGCATATATATATGTATATATATACTATATATATGTATATATATATGTGTATATGTATATATGTATATATATATGTATATATATATACTATATCTCTCTCTATATATGTATATATACTATATATATTTATATATATGTACTATATATATGTATATATACTATATATATACTATATATATATCTATATATATGTACTATATATATGTATATATACTATATATATACATACTATATATATGTATATATACTATATATATACTTACTATACATATATGTATATATGCTATATATACATAATATATATGTATATATACTATAAATATGTATATATACTATAAATATGCCTATATATATGTACTACATATATGTACATACTATATATATACTATATATATACATACTATATAAATCTATACATACATACTATATATACATACTATATATATACATACTATATATACATACTATATATATATATACATACTATATATACATATATATATACATACTATATATATACATACTATATATATACATACTATATATACATACTACATATATACATACTATATATACATACTATATATATACATACTATATATATATATATATACATACTATATATATATACACTATATATATACACACTATATATATACTATATATATACACTATATATATACACTATATATATATATACACTATATTAGTACTTCATGTATCCACATAAAATATTATAAAGGGGATATAATTTTTTATGTATCAGTTTTCAGTATTTACTTCAACAGTGCTCGATACGTAAGTAGAGCTAGGTAGTAAGCAATGAAAATATATATGGCAATCAAGCTACACAGAGGCTCCCATGTTTCATCCCCGGGGGGAATCTCCAGGCTAACGATTCCCCCCGGGGATGAAACACGGGAGCCTCTGTGTAGCTTGATTGCCATATATATTTTCATTGCTTACTATACACTATATATATACACTATATATATATATATATATATATATATATATATATATATACACTATATATATATACACTATATATATATATATATATATATATATATATATATACACTATATATATATATATATATATATATATATATATATACACTATATATATATATATATATATATATATATATATATATATATAAATATATATATATATAAATGGAATAAAGGATGAGCAATTCAACAACTAACAAAAATAAACTAAAAAACTCATGTTGTAAAGTGCTGCCGAGATATTTCGGTCGTTAAGATACGGCCATTTTCATTCGGTTGGTAAACTTTGTTTCAAAACGGAAAAGTTTTCAAATTTATACAAAGAATGCGATTGGAAGAAAATGTCACGTGCAGAGAACAACAAAAAGTGAGTAGGGACGCGAGGAATGTTATTAAAAGAGAAAGAAAAAGATGAAGAAGAGGAAGAAGAAGAAAGAGAGACCAATCAACCAATGTCTTTATAACGTCAGTTGAAGTAGAAGAAAAAGAAGAAGAAGCGAGAGCAAAAGAAAGAAAGAAAGAGTAAAATCGACATTTGACTGTCGAAAGCTACTGAAGAAGAAAAAGAGAGAGAGAAAAAATCATCAGTGCTTGAATATCGCCTGCTGATTAAAATCCGAAGGCAGATTGAAAACGTCAAAAGTCTAATAGGATTAGTAGTAATTTGAAGCTATTGACGGAGGAATTCAAAACAAGGGAGGAGGAGGAGGAAGCAGAGGAGGAGGAGGAAGAAGGACAAGGGTTAAAAGTTAAACAGCGTCATATTCATTTAAATTCATTTCATACAGAATCGATCTAGCAGAAGGAATGGAAATGTTATAGAAACCTTGTCTCTGGGCAATGGTATTCTTATGACATAGGATCAGACAGGATTCTGTGAGACGTCGAAGTTTAGTATCATGAATATGTTTGATAGAAATTGCCTTATGTGTATTGAAGTGGTGGCCGGAAGAGATCATGTGAGTGCATAGCGCATTTGAGGTATCACCGTTTTTTATGGCACGATTGTGTTCATATATTCGTTTCTTTAACGGACGTTGTGTCTCGCCGAAATATATTTTTCCACAGTCGGCGCAAGGAATAGTATAAATTCCAGCTGTAGTAGGAGATGAAAGGACTTTATTTTTGTTTTTATGCATTTGTAAAATGTTTTTGATGGTGAGTGAGGTAGCTTGGATAATTCTAAAACTATGTTGGGAAAGCAAAGAAAAGAGATGTGTGTTACGAGAGTTAGTAGGAAGGAAAACATTCCTTAATATGGGTTGTGTAGTATTAGGAGATGTATTAGTATTTTTGATCTTTTTTAGATGTATTTGAAACGCTTTCTTTTTAGCGGAAAGAATGACATGTTTGGGATATTTTAAAGTGGTGAGAGAGGATTCTATTGTATTATATTCCCGAGAGAGATGTTCAGGGCTGCAAATACGCAGAGCCCTGAGATAAAAACCGATTATCATACTATTTTTTTTATATAGTTATTAAGTTTTTACAACCGAATGAAAATGACTGTATCTTAACGACCGAAATATCTCGGCAGGACTTTACAACATGAGTTTTTGAGTTTATTTTTGTTAGTTGTTGAATTGCTTATCCTTTATTCCATTTTTATTTTTACATATTGTCTGAAACATTGTTTCTTTTTTCTCATATATATACACTATATATATACACTATATATATATATACATACACTATATATATACACTATATATATATATACACTATATATATATATACTATATATATATATACTATATATATATATACTATATATATATATATACTATATATACTAGATATATATATATACTATATATATATATATACTATATATACTATATATATATACTATATATATACTATATGTATATATATATATATATATATATATATATAGATTTAGATTTTTCACTTATAAAATAGATCATTCAGTGAAGACCGGGGTTGTTCCAATAAAAAACAAGCTCGATGATACTCGATTACAGAGTACAGAGCATTTATATGTGATTTTATGAAGGCTTACCAAAGCATTCCTTTCAAGACACCAATGATCACCATTAAAGATATTTTTTCTTACAAATACTATTTATTCAAATTAAATGTTTTTTCCTACACGTGTTTCACTATCAAGCAGTTACTTGCTTGGCAGATCATCAGGGAAATTAAATGTCTGGAATACTGGTTTCAACTGCCGACAAAACACAATGTGGCGTTGTAATAGTTGAGGTCACTTAAGAAGAGAAGAGGAAAAAAATAAATAAAAATAAAAATAAAAGTCAAACTTAAAAAGCAATGAAGAACAACGATAAGAAAAGAAAGTCCTAGAAAAGTCTTAGAAAAGTAGCTTGTGCATTATTTCTTCCACCAAGCCAACAAGCAAGCAATCGGTCCCAAATACATTCAATAAAATCACAAAACCGGAACAATGTGCGATAATACACTTTCACGTTAGCCCGTACAATGATGAATAAATCCCCCCCCCCCCATAATGATTTAGTTCTTTTGTTTTCTTATGGGGGGGGGATTTATTCATCATTGTACCGGCTAACGTGAAAGTGTATTATCGCACATTGTTCCGGTTTTGTGATTTTATTGAATGTATTTGGGACCGATTGCTTGCTTGTTGGCTTGGTGGAAGAAATAATGCACAAGCTACTTTTCTAAGACTTTTCTAGGACTTTCTTTTCTTATCGTTATTCTTCCTTGCTTTTTAAGTTTGACTTTTATTTTTATTTTTATTTATTTTTTTCCTCTTCTCTTCTTAAGTGACCTCAACTATTACAACGCCACATTGTGTTTTGTCGGCAGTTGAAACCAGTATTCCAGACATTTAATTTCCCTGATGATCTGCCAAGCAAGTAACTGCTTGGTAGTGAAACACGTGTAGGAAAAAACATTTAATTTGAATAAATAGTATTTGTAAGAAAAAATATCTTTAATGGTGATCATTGGTGTCTTGAAAGGAATGCTTTGGTAAGCCTTCATAAAATCATATATATATATATATATATATATATATATATATATATATATATATATATATATATATATATACTATATATATATACTATATATACTAGATATATATATATATACTATATATATATATATACTATATATACTATATATATATATACTATATATACTATATGTATATATATATATATATACTATATATATACTATATGTATATATATATACTATATATATATATATATATACTATATATATATACTATATGTATATATATATATATATATACTATATATATATACTATATGTATATATATATATATATATATATATATATATATATATATATATATATATATATATATATTTAGGCCAAAAGCAACCCAATATTATGGGCTAATGAGATTGTCAGTTGGCTGATGTACTTTACTATAAGAGGGTTGAAAAAAAACGATTGTCGGAAAGAACAAAATTTGATTACTTGAAAGGACAGCTCGATAGGTATTTGTTTATATTTGACTTGAAGGCGACCATGTCGGAGTCTACAGTGAAGCAGCCCCGCGGCAACGTGTTTCATAGATGAAACTAAAACTCTGTTCATGAGAATTTCGTTTGATTTTAGGTACTCATAGGAAGAAAGGAAAGTGGAGTTCTTGCTGTGAATGTTTTACATGGGGAGCGAGAGATTAGAGTTCAGTCCAGCACCTACCATAACAGTGGCGATAGAGTAGAAGAAGACTGTGGGAAAGAGAAGAGATGATCCCCACTAAGTTAAGTCCATTTTGTACTCTGTCAAGGTAGGAAAGGGTTGCCCTGAGCGGCACTTCTTCAGATGTTTCAGCAATACCCTATTGTAGGACGTATCTGACTCTTATACCGATACTTTTTAGAGTGGTAGAATGATCCAACCATTTTCCCAACGATGTTAGCAGAAGCTTTCATGTAAGAACCCTCTAGATGTATGAGAATAAATTAAAATAAAACAATCCCCACTAATCCTGCTCTACATGTTTGTAATCGACAAGTTTAGTATCTGTTCTGATACTACACTTCATCTTTTCTGTTGACGGTCAGTGGAGGGGATATATTTCTAAACTTCAAATGTAACTTTCAAAATATCATCTTTTAAAAATAACAATAATTTGGTAACTAAGTTTAAAACTAAAAGGAAAGAAAAACGAAAGTGAAAAGACTCCCGAGTGTGTACCAGATTTTTTTTCATGAAAATATTTCAGATTTGCATTAAATGTTACCCATAGTCATTAGACACAAATTAAGCAAGATTTTCTGAATTTCAATTTCTTATAAAGACCCTTTAAGCTTAAGTCTGAAATTTTAGACATTTTCTGGAATAAAAATCATGTGATGGATTTCGATCAAAATTGGAATAAGGATTCTAGACATAAGTATAATAATATCTTGATTTTTTTAAGGCGATTTTTGTTTTGTCCCAATCAAGAGAGTCCCTTTCTTACAGAGTTGTATTTTTCCTACATTAAAAACCGACTTTGTGTCTAACTGTATCCTAATGGGAAAGCAAGTAAATACAATATTACGTAGTTTTTCTTTAAATAGAATGCAAAATATACCCCCCCCCCAAAAAAAATAATCGGTGTGGCCTCTAGTCCGAAGCCCAGCCACTTAGGAAGCCCAAACAAAATGTGCGGCTTAATCGATACTCATTAGAATTTTGTTAAAAAAATGAAATAATAATAATAATAATAATAATACAAAAACAGTTGAGAACGTGTTCCTATTTACTTGCCTCCCCACGAGGGCAACATTAGACAAAGTCAGTTTATAATTTGGAGATAATTCCGCTCCCTTAAAAGGGTAACTCTGGATTTGGACAAAATTAAAAATTGCCTCAATCTCGAAGGATTTCTTCTTTACTGACTGAGGTCAGAAAAGATGAAATATAGAATAGATATTACACTTTGCTCTTAGCAAAAAGGCATGTCTTCCATGAAATGAAATTTTTTTTAAAAAATCCCTTTTTAATTCAAAACAATTGCTTAAGTATTGTTCCAAAAGTGAGAAATGACGAAAAGGCGACCAAAAAATAAGTTTAATAAACACCCAAAATGGTGAGCACGGCTTTGTGCGGCTGGGGTTTATAAAGTTTAAAACAGGGTTGCGGAATCGGTATCGGAGTTGGAGTCAGAGGGTGTCGAAGGTTTTGAAAGGAGTTAGGGTCGGACTCGTAAGAATGCTAGGAGTCGGATTTTTAATCTCCAAATCATCAACAGTCTGAATATTGGAAGACTTTAAAATAAAGAGTCCATATTTATTTGCTTCCCCATGAGGGCAGAGTTACACATGTCTTAATGTGGGGGGGAAATCAGCTCATCTAAAAGGGGCTCTCTTGATTGGGACAAAAATTTTAAAAAATAAATGCCTCAGTCTTCATTGACCGAGGACAGCAAAAAATTAAATGTGGTATTGGAACAGATACTACACTTTGCTCCCCGCCAAGAAACGTGTCTTCCGTGAAATGAATGAAAAAAAGGAGAAAACAAACAAAAGAAACAAAAACAAAGAAAAAATTATCCGTAAATAAATTGATAGAATGAATAAAATACACTTACCTTTGCTCCAAAAAAGAAAAAAAAAGGAAACGGTCTGTACTTTTTCCCAAATAATAAATACTCTTCTTTCATTCTTTAAAAGGTGAACACCTTTTGTGTCAGCGGAGTGCGTATTTTTCTCTTTTTCTTTTTTCTCAAATGTCTTATTTACCCATACGGCTGCTGCAGCTGCTGTTGTTCAAAACGCGGCTGTCATGGGTTGGGTAACCCAACCCAACCCAACTTGGGTTGGGTTTAGCTGCTAGGTGTTTCGAACTAGGTCCTTACTTACTTGCCCCACCCCCACGACGGCAAAGTTAGACAAGTTTTTAGCTTTGCTCAGCTTTTGGGCTAAGATCAAAGTTTTCATACCGCGTCGAGGATACATCTTCGACAATCTGTCCGACAGAGTCTAGACCATTTGAGCTAGGTGGCCTTTTTTCTGTCGGACAGAGGTATGGTTCTGTTCAGCTTTAGGAGGTCCACCCTCTCATGCTTCATCTTCTCTCTTGGAGGAGGGGTTAGTTTATTGCTAATCGTCTGAGGCGCCCCTACCAAGGAATGCCGACGGGGCTGTCCAGGCATTTTCTGAAGGCTAGAGTGCTTCGGCATTGGCTTTTCCTTAAAACTCCCATTCCGACCTTGTGTCACATTTTCCTGTGGTGGGAGGGAAGTAAATAGTAGACAAGTTTTTTTTTTATATAGGGGATATCCAGCATCCCCCCAAAAGGGCAAATCTGGATGGGACAATTGCCCTAGCAAGAAGGTTTTCATCTCCTCCTTCTCCTCTGACCGAAGACAGAGCACATACTGTACTTTGAATAATTTATTTGCAAAAATATTAAAACATACATTTTTAATAAATTAGGCACAAGGCCATCAACGTTGGGGGTGGGTGATGGGTCTGTGGTAAATCCTCTGTCTATCTTACTCTTAGCTAGAATCATTGTAGTCCCCACAATATTACATTTACTCTAGTCCCCATTCTTCTTAAAATACTCCTAATTGTCAAAATGTTATTTTATAAATAAATAGCCAAGATGTCCAGACGGATCAACGTCGGACGAGTCTAATCGTGACCTTCGTAAAAAAAGTAAGGCCTGTTCACTCGAAAAGTTACGTTTAAAAATTACATTTCAACTTAATTTCTCTCAAAAAATATCCGCTTCGTACAGTTTCTAATAATGATACAGATACAAGTACAAATAGTGATTCGTATGTAGCCAGATTAAATATATCACTTGAGAGAGCGGCAAACCACGACCTTCGTTAAGTAAGACCTGATCACTGAAAAGTGACGTCATGCTAGTAAGTAGCAAGCGAGATCTGCCGAACAGTCAGACTGTCGATAATGAATGAGAGGCTTTTTAAAAAAAGCATTAGAAAACTTTAAAAATTGCATTTAAAAAAGAAAAGAAAGAAACACGATTCGATTTATACTGAAACGGAACTTTATTCAATATAAATTTAAAAAAAACAAACAAACAAACAAACATTCAAAATGTATGTTATTGATGCGTTCAAGTAAATAAACATTACGTTGTTTCTTTATTTTAAAGACTAAAATACGTTTATTATTCTGATTGTGAACAATTTGTAAACAATTTTCTTTACAGAAGTTATTAAAATAAAAACATGCAAAGTCAAGCAATGCCGATTATCATTTTTAGTGTTACAATAATATCTACCTATTATCTTTTGTGTCAAAAATATTGTTGGTTACAATGTATTAAAATTACGTATGCTTTTAGGCAGAATACAATTAAATACCGCAAGAACTGAATTATCAATTTAGGGAACAAACAAAAAATAATTAAATAAACAAACATATGTGGTGAACACCACAATTGGGGTACTCTCTCTTACTCTCTCCCTTTCTTTCTTTGTTTAACCCTTCTTCGCCTCTGAAGGGAGAAACTTGTGAAATCTCGCAGAATCACGTTGGCCGAAGGATTTCGGCCAGCTTGACCACGCGAGATTTGAAGTCGATAAAAGAACACGTGTTCTCTTCCTCTTTCTCTTTTTCCCTCAGCGTCTTAAGAAGAACGCACCAAGAATTCTCGGCGATTCCCCCCCCCCCCACCAGCTCGAACGAGCTGTGTGGAGGAGGGGGGGAGAAAAAGGTAATCTTATTCACATCTTTCAATTCGATGAACATTTCTTCACGATCTTTCAATTTGACGAACATTTCTTCACACATGATCAATTACAAATTAGCCACACAAAAGACATTCACATGCTCGCATATATACACTTACAAGTACGAATCTAAGAACTCTTTAAAATGTTTCAAATATTAAATAAATTGTTTTGTTAATAAAAATGTTATTCCTTTCCTTTGTTATTAACCATTATAAAAGGCCTATTCGTATATGTGTATAGCTTCCTAATTCCTTCGCTTTCTTTAAGGTAAGTTTAAATAATATTTTCTTACTTTCTCTTGGTTGTCTTAAACTGTTTTATTTAATCCCCACGTGGTCCGATGGTGGAAACTAACAGTGAGATGACATGCCGTTATAAAGGCATCTATCACACTACCTATGGTTGGGGGATTCATTATCGCAAAACCATTTGTTTGAAATCCTTCGCGACTGTGGTTAAAATCCAAAAACCCTTTGTTCTTCTTTTGAATCTCCCGCCATTAAACAACACTTCCACCCCGGCCATACATAAAAACAAACGATGAATAATTTTTTTAAATGTAAACAAACAATAAATAAGTTTAAATGAAAACAAACGATTAATTACAAAAAAATAAAACAAATTAAATTGAAACAAATAATTAAATACAAACAAACAATAAAGTTGCTAGTGCAGAATTTAAAAAAAAATCAAACTTATAAAAAAAATATGTTGTATGAAGTTCCCATACCCAAAGAAATAACTTAAAAGACAACCATACTATAATTTAAACTCTTGTTAAAAGCTAAGAAAAGAAAGTAAACAAACATCTACAATATTAAATCAGGGTAGGAGTAAATTTGGGAGGGGGCATTTTATTTTTTTATCTAAAATTGAAGTAAAAACTGATTAAATAATGAATTTTGTAAGTGGTTGATGCCAAAAATTTAAAACCATTTGAAAATGAATATATAAACAAACTTTAGTTTACACACGATGGCATAGACGTTTTTTATGGAAATATGTTGGTGTTTCTTGATATAATACGACATTTGAACGAAGATATTAATGATACTGCACTTCATCTTTTCGGTCAGTGAAGGAGGAAATCCTTCTAGACTGAGGCAATTTAAATTTTTGTTCCAATCCAGAGTGCTTCTTTTGGGGAACTGTATTTTACCCACATTAAAGACCGACCTTGTATCTAATGCTGATCTCGTGGGGAGGCAAGTAAATAAGAACATTCGAATTTTACATTCGTTTTTTTTCTCACACCCAACATTACTTTTTAAACATTATTATTATACGCCAAAAAAGCTTTATGGCAGAAATATTAAACTTGGAACACTCTTTTTACACACAAAAAATAAGTTTTAACAAAATTTAATTAATTTAAAAGAAACAAATGAAGAAGTTAAGACAGTTATGGTAGTCGAGAAAAAAATTTCGACTCCCATATCGAAAAATAAAGATAACTCCAAAATATATAAAAGATATTCAATGAAAAGTTTTATATATCATGAAGAGAATAGACTGAAGAAAATAAAAATCTCATGTAAAAATTATTTGTTTTACAGTTTTAAAAACTAAAAGAAGAATTAAATTGAAATGTTCAACTTTCTCTGCAGGACCGGTGGGACAGTTATAAAAGTGTGGGGGGGGGGGCTCTCCTAAAAAGTGTGTGGGGGGGCGGTTAAACACATGCATATATAACTTCATTATTGATGACCGTAAAGTGGGGGGGGGGGCCAAGTCAAAAAGTGGGGGTGGGGTCGTTTAACTGCAAATACCAAAATCTGTGACGTCAGCAAATAAACGAGACTTAATGAACGGGCCTTGTGTTTTTACGAAAGTGACGGTCTAATGCCTCTTTTTCTGCCGGAATTAGTTTTGGGGGGTTAGTGTGAATGGAGGGGGGGGGCAGTCTGCCACTACATGATCAGCAGTCTACTCACCCAGTGCATACTCTCAGCAAGGTGTGTCTACTGCACAATTGATTTTGAAAAGCCAATGTTTGCGATCTGGGTTGTGGCCCGCTCGCAGTCGGCTAAAGTTTACCTGTTTGCTACGGCTTAGCGTGTCCTCTTTTTCCATTATTTATTTTCTCTCCTCTATCTCCCTAGATAAGTCTGATTCTAGCATGGGCCAGGCAGCGGTGAGGGATCAACGTTTAGTTAACCGACGTGTGTGTGGAAATAGAAGGCGGGGGGGGGGGGTAAATCCTGTAAGAGAAAAATGTGATATTGTAAAAAAATACCTGGTACTTCTGAAGGGGGGTGTAGCAGTTACCTCCTCCTTTCAAAACATAACTACACTGGTTGGCCGTTAGGTGGCGCTTTTTCACCGACAGGTGGCGCTGTAAAGCGACACCAGAGTTATCTGCCCTTCGGACTATAAAACCAGGTGCATAACGGAAATTTTCTCTCTTCTTCACCGACCAGCCTCGACAGAAGTATGCTGGCACCAGCGCTCTCTCTCTCTCTCTTCTCTGGTCGACAGAACGACGCTAATACACTAGCGTTTCGTCTCACGCTTTTCTCTTCAATCGGCATAACAACTACCAACACACGTGGGCAAACAACGGTAAGAGTTCTCAACTCATTTTCTTTGTGTACGGCTTGCAAAGACTTTCCACACGCCGGATTCATTTCTTCTTATACCTTTTCAAGAACTGTTTTTCCATCGACACACATGCATACATCACACACTTCATCATTCCACGTACACACACGTTCAATAAACGTTATTTGAACTACTTCATTTTGTTTATTAATTATTACTCTGTCTTTGCATGCAACATTGCTTGATTTACTGAACACGTTTATAATCGGGGGACACGACCCTCGATCCGAACATTGGTGACCCGTCGTTCAAGCTTTGTTGTATGTGGCGGAGTAATTAATTTCGTACAAGAACAAATATATATATATATATATATATCATTTCTCGTTTTTTCTTTCGTGGTGAAACGAATTACGCATCCATCTTTTTCCTTTTTTTTTTCTACCCACGTGGTAGAAATATACAAAAAAAAAAAAAAAAAGAAGCCACCGTCTCCATTTTTCCTGGCCACGCGGAAATACCCAAACAAAGAAAAACAAACATTTCTCGGTTCTCTCCGAGTATAAAACAAATTACAATTTCATTCTTTCTTTTTCTCTTCCTCTACCCACGTGCCGGAAAATTATATACAAAGAAAAAGACAAACTTTTGCCAATCCTTTTTTTTCTTTTTTCAACGAACAAAAGGACCTTACAAGACGCCACTTCCTTTGTTTTGGACACGTGGAGATAAAAAGAAAACAAAAGAAAACAAACGCTCACGCTGCCCATCTTTTTCGTGACCACATGTTGATAAAAATTTTTTAAATTGCCGCCATCTTTTTTCCGGACCACGTGTTGATAAAAAAATTCAAAATAATGCCGCCATCCTTTTCACGTGGAAATGAAAATTAAAACAAAAAAAGAAAATACGAATTTATTTTCTGTTTCAACAACAAGCAAAAAAGGAAGCTGCCATCTTTTTCCCTAACCACGTGGAAATGAAAATTCCCAAAAAAAAAAAGAAGAAAATACGAATTTTTTTTTCTTTCTTATCAACAACAAAGGAAAAGAGAAGCCGCCATTCTTTTTCTACGTGGAAACTAACATTAAAACAAACTAAAACGAAAACAAAAAACGTCATTCCGTGTGTTAAACAAATTACGGCTCCATTTTTTTTTCTTTTTCCCTTCTACCCACGTGTTGGAAATATATATATAAAAGAAAAGAAAACTACAAAACAGACAACACACGATGTCGAACATCACCAAGCCTCAAGACTTTATACTGGTTGTAAAAAGTCAGGCTCAGCAAGCACCAACATCACCCTTCAAGGGCTACCAACCCTCTTCAACAACTGGACGTTCATTGATCAACAGGAGGACTCATCAACTTGAACAACCACATCTTCCCGGACATTCATCAAGCACCAAACATTTCCGGACCTCACTGACAACACTATGGAAGAAATCACACCAGTTCAAAATGAGTACAACTGCACAAGCATGACTAAATACTCAACAACTGGACGTTCGTTGATCAACTGGGGGACACATCAACTCGAACGACGCGCACCAACACCAGTACAGACCCACTTGTACCTGGACCTGCTAACTCACTTGCAGACATTTGTGCATCTGATTTTGACCATAGTGTACCACCAATCTCAACAACTAGATGTTTGTTCATCAGCTCCACAACACGGACTAATTAACATGAACAACATCAACAACTGCACAGACTCACTTGTGCCCATTCATCAACTGCACAGACTCACTTGTGCTCATTCATCAACTGCACAGACTCACTTGTGCTCATTCATCAACAAATTGCACAGACCCACTTGTGCTTACTCATCAACAACTGCACAGACTCACTTGTGCTCATTCATCAACACCGCACAGACTCACTTGTGCTCATTCATCAACAACTGCACAGACTCACGTGTGCTCATTCATCAACAACTGCACAGACTCACTTGTGCTCACTCATCAACACTGCACAGATTCACTTCTGCTCGCTCATCAACACTGCACAGACTCACTTGTGCTCACTCATCAACACTGCACAGATTCACTTGTGCTCGCTCATCAACACCGCACAGACCCACTTGTGCTCACTCATCAACAACCGCGCAGACCCAAGCGCCAAACATTCCCGGAAAACACTGACAATTCAACGTTCGTTCATCAGCTCCGCATCACGCAGACTAATCAACATGAACAACGCCACCAACAAGTGCAAATTCACTTGCACTCAACATTTTTCGACCGCAAACTCACTTGCGCTCAAACTTGATGCAGACCCAAACAACACGCAGATCCACATGCGTTACAAACACTCAATTCCGCAGACGCACTTGCGATCAATCATTCAATACAGATGCAGAAACAGAAATAAGTAGCGTGCACACTACTTTTTCTAATCTTCAACAGCAAAACAGACATACCCACAAAGAATGCTTCTCATCTACAACTGTACATATTGAATAATATTTTCAATATTTTTCAATCTGGGGGGGAGTCCTTGTAGCAGTTATCTCCTCCTTTCAAAACATAACTACACCGGTTGGCCGTTAGGTGGCGCTTTTTCACCGACAGGTGGCGCTGTGAAGCGACACCAGAGTTATCTGCCCTTCGAACTATAAAACCAGGTGCATAACGGAAATTCTCTCTCTTCTTCACCGACCAGCCTCGACAGAAGTATGCTGGCACCAGCGCTCTCTCTCTCTCTTCTCTGGTCGACAGAACGACGCTAATACACTAGCGTTTCGTCTCACGCTTTTCTCTTCAATCGGCATAACAACTACCAACACACGTGGGCAAACAACGGTAAGAGTTCTCAACTCATTTTCTTTGTGTACGGCTTGCAAAGACTTTCCACACGCCGGATTCATTTCTTCTTATACCTTTTCAAGAACTGTTTTTCCATCGACACACATGCATACATCACACACTTCATCATTCCACGTACACACACGTTCAATAAACGTTATTTGAACTACTTCATTTTGTTTATTAATTATTACTCTGTCTTTGCATGCAACATTGCTTGATTTACTGAACACGTTTATAATCGGGGGACACGACCTTCGATCCGAACAGGGGAAATTCCTAATATGAAGTAACCCGGTTATACTTTTGTAATTTAACTCTTGTAGTTCTTACTTTTAGACAATAGATATAATCAATAAAATTATTCTAATTAGCAACTGATTATTATTTTCAACTCCATTGCATCTATTTGCATGTCCCAGTTAAATGGGTGGGCCTCGGTCATCTATCTTCATTAAATTCTGAAATGACTTGATGTCTGGTGTAGGGGCTATTTTTTAAAAAAAATAACTGAAAATACTGGAATTCAGATAAACACCCATTATTACATCAATGCAAGGGGGTATAAGGCTTCCTACACTATTTATAAAGAAATAATTATTTTTAAAAAGTATTTTTTTTGAAGATGCAAACATTGAAAATAAGGTACGAAACTTGAAAATTATATATATATATATATATATATATATATATATATATATATATATATATATTTCTGCATTTTAATCACTCAGGGAGTGAAATAATCGAAATAGTAGACTGAAATCACCAATAAAAACAATTACATAAAAATACATAAAATATCTAGGTGATAAAAATCGTACATATTTCTGGGCAGGGCGTCGTAGTCCAATAGTAAGACGCTGGTCTATCAATATCGAAGGTTCGATCTTTGTCTAAGTTAGCCATGCTGATGACGGCTGTGAGCCAAAAACACGTGTCCATGGATTACTTTTATGTACTTATAAAATTATTGATATATATATATATAAGATGATTTAATGAATCAGAACATTCCAATTGTTCAAAGAATTAGAGCAACAAGTCTAGTATGGCGTACGGTCGTTACCCTACCGTTAAAGTCAAAATTTCCATTGATTTAAACTTAAATCTTATATTTTTACTCTACCTGGATTACTACACACACACACACACACACACACACACACACACACACACACACACACACACACACACACACACACATACACATACATATATATATATATATATATATATATATATATATAGTAATCCAGGTAAAGTAAAAATCCACAGGGTAGAAATACAAAGCGAATCAATCCGGGCTTATAAAAGAGTGCTCAATAAAGATATAGAGCTGTATTGTAAATGTTTTTATTCGAACATGTACAAGGTCTGCTACACTGGCATGTCGATGTTATCGATCTACAGCTATCAAGAGCTGAGGTCTCATCAGGCAGAAATTTTTTTTGCGATCCGACCAGGTCGGTGAAGTTCAGTCACACTTTCTGCCTGATGAGACCTCAGCTCTTGATAGCTTTAGATCGATAACATCGACATGTCAGTGTAGCAGACCTTGTACATGTTCGAATAAAAACATTTACTATATATATATATATATATATATATATATATATATATATATATATATATATATATATATATATATATATATTAACGAAAGATACGCCCTATAAAGTTAAGGGCGACTAATAATGTAATGTTCTGCATCTTAATCACTCGGGGGAGTAAAACAATCGAAATATTAGTAAACAAAAACAACGAACGCTGCAATCACCAATAAAAACAATTACATGAAAATACACACACACACACACATATATATATATATATATATATATATATATATATATATATATATATATATATATATATATGTGTGTGCGCGTCTGTGTATTTTCATGTAATTGTTTTTATTGGTGATTGCAGTGTTCGTTGTTTTTGTTTACTAATATTTCGATATATATATATATATATATATATATATATATATATATATATATATATATATATATATATATATATATATATGCTGCAGACTGTGTGTACAACCAGTCATGTAACGTCAACTTTGATACAATGCGAACTATTCCAAGACAGTTCACGTCAGTTGAAATAACCAAACGACGAAAAAGTGGAAAAGCCAAAAGACAGCGATCAGGATGAAGCATTCGAAAGGGTGTATGTATTCTTGGAGGAAAACGATGAGGAACAGATAACGATATAGGACCTTGTCACTTAAATGGGAGAATACTTACGAGGTAGTTAATCAACGGCGTATGGAAATCAGTACTTTAAGGAAAATCTGATGTCGATATGGAAACTCTTTATTTGTGACTGAAGGCCGTTTTAGTGTCACAAAGATTGTTACATTTAGGGGAAAAACCTGTGACATTATTCATGAATATTACAAGTCATCTCCGACAGACGACGAGGAAGCACAAAAACAAGCAATTCTCAAAACACCAGCGAAACTCATCAAAGCTGACATCAAGACGTGTCCCAAAACAACCGAACTGAAACAAGCGGCAGCATTAGACTTCATTCCTGCAAGTTTGCGGTTCTTATTGCAGCATCTGTTTGTTGGGAAGGATACATCCACAAAGGTTGCTGGAATGGGACATGCTGTTGTTCAAGCAGTGCGTCCAAGAGCTGTAATTTCACCCTTACAAATGGATCTTTCGGTGCAAGTGCACCACTTGTACATGTCACGATTCTTGATCGATAGTCTCTCAACCATGGGATTTGCTTCATCATACCTAGATGTACAAAGGTTTGCCAATATTCGCAGCCGCACGTCATCCAAATTATCTGAAGTCAGCTCGTCTATATCTCCAGAAGATGTATGCCTTGAAAGATGACAACCCTGCAGTACATCAAAAGTTCCAGCTTAGGTTTCACGTAATCAGACGCATTAGTTAATACTGGACTAGTCTTGGCTCCGATCTTGTCATCGAGCAAACACTAATGCACTCACTCAAAAGCCATGGAGGGCTCACACAGGGTAGTGGAATGTCCGAGTACCAGAGAACAGTTTGGCCCATGTCATTCACTGTGTTAGCCGCTTACAACCTTGCCATGCAATAACTTACCGCACGAAGTTACACAACAAGCGAACAACATAAGAAGTTGTTTGCCTCTTGGGTGAGAAGAGATGAAACAGACATCGGGAAAGTTGCAGAGCAACTAGACAGTTTTAAACCGTTTTCAGGCGATGAATCTTTTCGCAATAGTATCGCAGGGATTACTGCTAACGAGGATGTCAATGTTTAGGACGTTTTCGAAATCGGAAAAGACATTGTATAGAAGATGGATGGACTATCAGTTTTCTCCTACTCTCACAAACAGTTTCAAGGTAAATACTCTAGTATCGAACAAGAATGTCAAAGTTTCTGCAGATCGTAGCATTGATCCAGCACTTTTATTCCAGAGATTTCTCGTGGTCTCAGAGACAGGTGATCTAAGGCTGGATCATGTCATATCCTACCCAATGTCTTTGTTCGAAGGAAAAGATATCTTACATCAAGCGGACAAACCGCAGTTGGTAATGGCTCTCAGAAATTATGTTGAAACAAAATCGAACAGTGTTGTGACAAACCGTTCCAGTCACAGAGCACAACGTACTTGATAGAGGATATCTTCTTAAACGTCTGAAATGGAAGGAGGGGGGGGGGTACATACACCGATTTTAGTCCTCATTTACTGTTGAACACTATGGGAGAGAAACTGTCGTGTTTGATGGTTATAAAATTGGACTAAAAAACTGTACTCATCAGCAGCGAAGTCGAAAGTTGAATGTAAGAAAGATTAACTATACTGAGGTGAAAACATTTGCTGGCAAAAAGGAGGACTTCTCGTCGAATGCGGCAAACAGGCAGGCGTTGATCCAGCTAATCATGGAACAAATGCGGCAGAAAGGATGTGACGTTATCCAAGCGGAAGATGATGCCGATGTTGAGATTGCAAAGGCAGCCATCACTATGTCTGCTTTCAAATCAACCACACTCATTGGATAAGACACAGATCGTCTTCCATTCATATGTTTCCAAATGTACTGCACTTTATTTCCGCTCTGACAAGGCGAAATCCTACATCTACAATATCAACGTTCTCAAGCAAAACCGTTTGTATGATCTGTTGTTCCTGCATCCTTTTACGGGATGTGATTCGATGCCCAGGGTATTCAGAATAGGAAAGATTTTGGAGTTCCAAGGAATCGGCATGAGAGAAACGACAATGACAGAGTGTTCAAAAGCATTCTCTCTACCAAAGCAAAGCCAGGATGTTGTGGAAACTAATGGTTGTAAGGCAATGGTAGCTTTGTTTAATGCGGATCTGAAGGACTCCCTGGCATCTATTAGATACAATATACTCTGCAAGAAAGTTACGAGAACTAAGATGTTCGTCACGCCAAAACAACTCCAACCAACGCCCCCTGCCTGTAAATTTCATTATTTGCGAACTTACTACCAGGTTATGGGGTGGATGAGATGTAGTGATCAAATGGTGCCATCTGAGTGGGGGTGGAAGGTGGAAGGGGACAAACTTGTTCCAGTGATGACAAACAAAAGCCCTGCTTCAGATGCACTGATTCAGATAATTCATTGCGACTGTTCGGAAGAATGCAATAACCTAAGGCAGGAGGCATGGACCAGAATGTAACAGTGCATGTGGACATTTTCAAGACGGAAATTGTGACAATATGAAAAATGATCGAGTGGAAGATGATGATGAGGAGTGATAAGTTTTGAAAGAGTACTGTGACGTAAGTGAATCAGGGTGGATGCAATAAGGGTAATGGACGTAGGAGTACCCCTTGAAACTGTATAAAGGTTTATTTGGCATCACTGGTAACCCTTTCGTGTGAAAGATTGATCCAGAAAACCTGGGTAAAAATCCAAGATGTATTGCTTTATCATGAAAACTGACCGAGTTAGTGCTTCACATGTAAATGGAAAATTACTTGTAAACCAAAAAAAAGTCATATTCGAAATTTGACACTTTCCCAGACTCCGATCTCGTCCAACTTTTAGTATGATTAGACCGAACCTAGCAAAAAACCAACAGAAAACAATTTTTTTTCAATATTTGGGGTCAATCAGTATATTGACCCGTCTACGTTAAACTTATTATATTTCAATGTTTTTGTTATTGTAACGCCCGTTAATGAAGTTTTATTGTTATTATACACCAGTTGTTTACCGAACGACTAATGCTACGAAGACAAAGCTCCTTGACGTTAACAATTACAAGAAACCTTTTCAACCACCTATTGCCATGGATAATAACACTCTACCTCAGCGTTCATTATTCAAACTCCTCAACCTAAAATTCACAGGCAACATGAGTTGGAACAAATACATAGAAGACATTGCCAAGGCTGCGACAGAGAAGGTTGGCTTCCTCTACTGTGCTAGAAAACTACCCCTGACTAACACGACAAGCAACAAAATTGCACCCCTTCACCGTAGAGGTCCCCAGATGCCGGAAAGCATTCTACTCTAATAGTTTCTTTCCTCGAACTACTAGACTTTAGAATTCCCTCTCTGTTTTGTTACTTCTCTGACTTACTAACATGCAGCAATTTAAATATCTCTGCTTACCTCCTTACTTAGAGGGATCTAAGTCATTGTAGGTATGGTCTCTAATTCAGTAGTCCATTACGTCCAAGTGGCAATGTGACTTGTTTGGGGTGAATAAGAGTAATTGTTAGATAATGGCTTGTGAGAGTTGGACGCATCTATTTGAGACGGGTTTGACTTACGCGAATTGTAGCGGAGTCATCCCATGCCGTTCGGTTCGATGTGTTCCCACGGATCACGGTGACAAATGATCTAACCTTAAGGTTAAGGGTTCAGGGCACACATGGCGATCACGAGGTTTGATGACGTCAGAGTTCCCGCCGTGGGAAAAGTGAAATCGAGATTTAATCAGTTACTGACTTGGGAGCGAAGAGTCAACAATGCAATCATGTAGCAGTTACGAGAAAGATTCCGAATGACGGAAATCTAAGAGCCTTAGTAGAATCTTTCCTATTCCTCCCTCTCTCAAGTAATTACGAAATAACTAGTAAATTTGGTTAGCGTAAACTCTCTCGCGATCACAGCGAACTCGTTCAGGTCGGCTAATTAAAATAGTTAAATAAAAGCGGCTCGAATTGGGACAGAAAAAGACTTTGTTGTACTTGTTAAGAAGTTGATTTCAGCCAACGGGGGGCACCGGCACGATGGACGACCAACGAAGATTAGGGCGACGGGGCAGCGTCTGTGGGGACGGTGATGACAAGACAACCATAGCAGTCGCGAAAAATGGTTGCAGGCGAAAAAACGGTGGTACGAATAGTATCACACAACAGCGACAAGCGTGCGAAACAAATGGTGGCGAGAGAGACGTACAGGCAGTACGAGTGGCAGTGGCGACAGGGCGATCGGAGAACGCGGAACCTAGCTACGACATGTCGCCCCATTTGGGTCGTCAGCGAAGTTCTACGACGACCAAAAGAGTTATTGGGAAGCAAATAACCAGTCAATGTAACATAATGACCGAATGCTTCAAAGTCAATTTTCACAAAGGCTTTTCTTAAAAATGTCTTATTTCCATTAAATGTGATAAAATATATATGAAAAAATCAGATATGATCCAAGGGTTAGGGTTAAGGTTATTGTAATGAGAGTGGAAAACATTTTGATTAATTTGACAATACTGACTTGAGTTGGCTTCAGATGATATCCATGCACCAAAAGAGTGTTTGGTTGCTGGAGTGGAATCCTTCACATCTCCAGATCCTTTTGACGTAATCCTCATCTGGCCCTCTTACACAAAGAACGACTTCTCTTGCATCATTTCATAATATACTGATATTTATCAAGGTTTGATGGATAACAATGGAGCTCCACACTTTTGCACCGATGGTGACGGGGCAAGAAGACAGTCAATCAACTCGATTATAAGTTTTTTTTATTGAATTTAGAATCTCGTTTGAAATGTTACTATTGGTAAATTTAATGATGGACAAATGAAATATCAACTTTTGTTGTTAAACATTTAATTAAAAGATGTTGGATCAACATTATTAAAACGGACTATGAAAATTCAGGGGGTAACATTGCTAAAAGCAAATGTAAAGAACATACATCAGGTTTCAACTATTGTTGAATATTTATCCAAAGAACCAAAAAATGTACCCACTTCAACTGCATGTTTGTTGAAAGTTGTGGATGCGATTACAGCAGACAAAATAAATCTCATCTGATACAAACTTAATCAGATCAAGTAACAGCTAGATGTTACACTGTATGGGTTTACTTATTTCACCCACCGTAAGTCAGCAGCTAGATGTTCCCTGTATGGGATTACTTATTTCACCCACCGTAAGTCAGCAGCTAGATGTTCCCTGTATGGGATTACTTATTTTACTAACTGTAAGTCAGCAGCTAGATGTTCCCTGTATGGGATTACTTATTTCACCCACCGTAAGTCAGCAGCTAGATGTTCCCTGTATGGGATTACTTATTTTACTAACTGTAAGTCAGCAGCTAGATGTTCCCTGTATGTTAATGTGAGTAGGAGTACCCCTAGATATTGTATAAGGGGGTTATGTAACATCACTGGTAAACTTTTCATGTGAAATATTGACCCTTAAAACAAGTAAAAATCCAAGATTTATTGATTTATCATGAAAACTGTCCGAGTTAGTGCTTCACATGTAAATGGAAAATGACTTGTAAACCAAAACAATTCATATGCGAAATTTGAAACTTTACCATACTTGGATCTTGTCCAATCTTTTGTATGTTGTAGACTAAACCCAGCCTAACATAAAACCACCAAAAACCAAAATGTTGCAATTTTTTTAGGTAGGAGTACTCTGGCAGTATATTGACCCGTCTATGTATGGGATTCTTATTTTACCCACTGTAAGTCTATTCGGACCGGGAATGCTAGTACCTTTCAAAATCCCATTTATGGATTAAATAGAAACTATCATTTACAGACTCTGTTTAGAAAATATACACCAACAAAATAAATTAATCTACAAACTAATTTACTCATTTTACTCATTGTAAGTCAGCAGCTAGTTGTTCCCTGTATCGGGATTACCTATTTTACCCACTGTAAGTCAGCAGCTAAATGTTCCCGGTATAGAATTACTTACTTTACCCACCGTAAGTCAGCAGCTAGATGTTCCCTGTATAGGATTACTTATTTTACCCACTGTAAGTCAGCAGCTAAATGTCTCCTGTATAGGATTACTTATTTTACCCACCGTAAGTCAGCAGCTAAATGTTCCCTGTATAGGATTACTTATTTTACCCACTGTAAGTCAGCAGCTAAATGTTCCCTGTATAGGATTACTTATTTTACCCACTGTAAGTCAGCAGCTAAATGTTCCCGGTATAGAATTACTTATTTTACCCACTGTAAGTCAGCAGCTAGATGTTCCCTGTATAGGATTACTTATTTTACCCACCGTAAGTCAGCAGCTAAATGTTCCCTGTATGGGAATACTTATTTTATCCACTGTAAGTCTATGGGGATCGGGAGAGGTAGTCCCAGTTAAAACTATGGATTAAATAGAAACTATCGTTTACAGTCTTTGTTTAGAAAAAATACACCAACAAAATAAATTTATCTACAATCTTACTGCATAAAAAAATATATACAGTTTCTGTATAAAATGGCCCAATGATCTTTAAAATTATGTTTCAAATTTTTTGAGATGTTTTCTCGCGATGATTTGGACAATGTAACCGCTTTTCCTGAAATTCTCATTTTCAGAACAGGACTTATACAGACACGAATTTTTTCTGGTTGTTTCCGATTGCGATTTCCAGAACAGAGCGGAAATTACCTTGCCATCGCCAAACAATCAATTAGTACCGACATCAAATGAAACAACTTTTTCATCTTTCGCTGATCATTAATCTTTCTAGTCAGTCCACGTTAAGAATGGGTTAAATAATTTTTTTCAAATCATTAAATGAATCAACTTTATTTCTTTTCTTTTTCAATTTTTTTTTTGAGAGACTAATCTTTTTAACCCTAACCCTAACCCTTACCGTAACATAACCCTAACCCTGGTTAAATTCATTTTGGTTATGTATTGGCATGCTTAGTGCCGTCTATCTTTTTACAATTTCTTTTCATCGGTTTCAAATCGTAAACTGCTTCGGTCAGTTCCGATCTGTTCCGTAAATCGTAATAGGAAATATTCATGTCGATATGGGTCCTGTTCTGTAGAAGCTCCGTTAAGTTAAACGGACTATTTAGAAGTAAGTTTCGGTTTTTGTTACATTAACATCGACAAGGGAATACTGCCTCATCTCTATTTAGGTAAAGTTACGTATGTGCATATATTTATATATTTGTATGTACAGGATTCACTCCTAAACTAATTAATTGATCATTATACATTTTTGAAAACAGCTGCTAACCGTAGGGGGGTCGTGATTTAGTTTGATTTAGCTTCATGCAGAGGGGGTAAAAAGTGTCTCCCTCAGATTTTTGTGATATTTTAACAACTAGCAAGTAAATGCTCCCTCCGGTCGCATATTTTTGCTAAGCTGTGATGATTATATAATTGTGAAAGAACTACATACAATACGTAGTTAAAGCAAAATAAATTGTTTTGGACTATTTAAATAATTTCCGACGCTATTGATAATGTTTATCCGTTCATTTATTTACTTTTTTTATTGTCGCTTATGTTTGAGTTCATGTTTTGAAACATGACGTAAATCATAAATCTATGACGTAACGCCAAAGCTATAATTATTTTGTTAAGGTAATGTTTTAAGCTCTATTTATGAGAAAGTCGAAATAGTTTCGGTTTCGATTTCTGATCATGACATCCGCTTTATTTGTTGGAAATTCATTATTTACAATTAATGCAATACATTTATTCTCAATTTCTAAAATCAGTTAAGATCTCTGATATTTCGATATTAGAAAAATATCGTAATGTATGCATTACATTTAAAAAAAATGTGACTCACGGACGGACGGACAGACAAAATCTCTAGTTATATAATATAGACAATAGAGCTCCATTTATAAAGATTCCCTAAATTTCAGATCATTTGTAGTACTTTAAAGAGGCATAACCTCCTCTTTGAACATTTAAATATTTCAGATTTGCATTGAATTTGATCCAAAATTATTAATCACCAATTAAGCAAAATTCCCTGAATTCATTTTCTTCTTAACACCATCTAAAGCCTAAGACTTACATTTTAGACATTTTCTGTATGATCAAAATTGGAATAAGGATTTTAGACATAAGGTTTAGTAGCATTATATCTTGAGGTAAATCTTCGTAAAGAGACATAAAAGTGGTGCAAAACTCTTCTGTTCGGGGGGAAAATAATTTTACCCGTCCTGGGACGGGTATTCTTCTAGTTATTTTATAAAATGTCCAATTTGGGCAGTCATAAACTCTTAGAATCGCAGTTTAATTTTGATAACAAAGCGGGAGAGTCAATACCAAAAGAAAGAATGACAAAGTACACCCATACAAAAATAATTCCTTTTTATTGGCAAATTAAGACAACAATAAATAAAGAGTTCGTTAAATCGACGACGACGACTACAATGATAATGATGATGTTGTTGATGATGATGATTTGGAATTCTAGGTTAAGACGCATAGCGGACACTTTTTTTATGTAATAAGTAAAAGGTCAAATCATGTTTTTTTCAATACTTGACTGTAATCAAAATTCAAAGATTTTTTTTCACAGCAACACCATTTTCAAAGCATCAGCGATTTCTTTTTTCTTTTTTTTTTTTATTGTTGCCAATGAATCTTTTGTTGTTTGTAGGTAACAGATTGTTAAAGAGTTTTTTTGTGATAGGATGAGTTGGTGAATTGTTGTTTTTATGTAAATGAATCGTTCTTGACCTTTTGGCTAGGAACAAAGTGTAGTATCTGTTCTGATGCTGCACTAAGTCTAGTCTCTCCTCGGTCAGTGAAGGAGAAGTCCTTCTACATTGACGCAAACTTAATTTTTTGTTCCAATCCAAAGTGCCCCCATTTTGGGAGTTGTATTTTCCGCCATATTAAAAACAGACCTTGTGTCTTACTCTGCCCTCGTGGGGAAACAAGTAAATAAGAACTGTGCGTTTTTGTGAGGGGATCAATTAAGTCAGTAAAATAATGGTGGAATATATTTTGTCTTGCATCAACATTTTTATTATTACAGTCAAGGGGGATTTTATTGCCTTCTGGTGTCTTTGTGGTTGACAAGTTTTTATAGCCATCTTATTTTTCTACTGTATAGGATTTCTGCCGGTGAAGGCAACTGACTGTCAAGTGGGGTAGCTCTTAGGCATACAAGATACATTTTAACAGTCTACCCATGACAGTTTTGATTTTATCATAATTTGACCGTTTCTACCAGCCGTTTCATGCATCTGAAGAGTTAAAATATTTGATATTCTATTTCAGCAAGTTTGAACACCTATAAAATAGACATCCTAGTTTAAAGGCCACATAGTCCGGGACCATAGTCACGAAATCGATTTTTATAAATTAGAATTGTGTTCCCAGAGTATAGAGAAAATCTAAGTGCAAAGCAATTTAGGCTACAACAGCTTTTTCACAACATTGACGAGGGTTATATTGAAACATGTCTTCAAAGTCCCAGGAAGACATTCAAAGGCGCCAACATCTGAAGTTGACTCCAGTGCAAGAAGGTCACACAGAAACGAGCAGTTTCAGCTTCATGCAAGACTAGTTATGCAGAAGACACTCTCGTAGACTTTCTGAGGCGCTCAAGTACACAGCAGGTAATCAGCAAATACCCAAAGTCTCTACCAACAGGCGATATTCGACTGGAATCTGGATGACCAATCCAATATGAGTTTACTTAACTCTCGCCAGAGTATTCTCCCCTTGACCCCAACAAAGTGACAACCAGATATAGGACAATATGTCCAAAAATCTTTGGAGAAGCAAACTAGCGCAGAATTAAGAGCGCAAGATTTGCACTTCAAATATACCAGGGTTATTCAAATTAAGCTGCACGTTTTCATGGAATGAGTTGCGAAGAATTACACCCCTGTCCGTCCTCCGCTGACCATTATTAGAGCTACGTGCTCTGGGTAATAATGAACTATTTCGCCTAAATCTTGCCAAAGGAACGGTAATTGGTCAGTGGTAAAGTGAGACTTCAAACTCACATGCGAATCAACACATTTAGAATGCAGAGTGTTGCCATAAAAGCAACTGCTGACACCCGAATAGTCTCCCTGACTCAGCAGGTTGCCTCGGCAACGATAGATACCTCACATTTATAATGGACACAATGCCCTTATCAAAATAACATTTAAATCCCTCCATAAATTCTATCAAATTCCAGGAGTCCATGCTTAACAAATTGTGGACAAAATTAGTCATTAATTAAGCCTGGGAAGTCCACTTTAACTCCCAAATTTTTCCTGGAAATTTCAACAGCAAGCTGGCAATCAGTAAAATTTAATTTTAATGCTCGTCCACGCAAAGCGGCGTCTGCATTCGCATTTGCACCACAGTTTTCAAACTGTGATATAGCCTTCACCAAGCTAAACTTGCTAGTACTCAACGTTTTGTCTCCGGAGTTGAAACCATGACTGGCATTATTTTTCAGAGTTTTAAACTCCACATGTATACTAATAGAATTCACCCCGCTTACCATCAGCTAAATTTGCGATACTTTCAATTACCTGTGCCGAGAATACCTCTACATTAGAAGAATCTGCGTCCCAGAATAAACAATTCTGCATTCTCGCCAGAGAAGACACAGTATGTCTCGTAGGTAAAACCGTAACACCGACAGCAGTCACTGTTTTATGTCAGCTTTCGTAGCACAAAGATGTCTCTCGCCAATTCTTCTTCGGACTACAACACGTTCAAACTAAAGATAATCTAATTATCCATGATAAGCATTCTCTTTCCTACAAGAATGATTAATGATGAAGCGGCTGACATTATGAGGATTTCCAAAATGCTTGATCAAATCTAAGCAAATTGAAAATACCATTAAAATGAAGGTACTTAAATCTCAGGCAAAATGGCGTCCGACAATATTATAATAAAATATAATTTAAAAAACAAACTCCCTATTAAAACTGAAACTAGTACACATTAAATTGATGTTTGTGCTTAACACCTAATTAAAATTGGACAATTAAAAGTTAAGAGTCCCTATATACTTGCCTCCCCACGGGAGAAAAGTTAGACTCAAAGTCGGTTTTTAATGTGGGTAAAACCCAGCTCTTCCAAAAGGGGGTATCTCTGGATTGAGACAATTACCTCAGTCTAGAAATAATTTTTCCTCCGCTGACTAAGGACAGAATTTGAGTCAAAGAAGGGTAAAACTTAATTCAAAGATTGCAGCTAAGTAGAAGAGGGAGTTACATATCCCAGGTGGCGAGCTTTGAAATAATTTAAATACTTAACTGCAAATTGGACGGTTGGGGGAAAAAGAATAAATCGTTTAAAAAAAAAAAACTTTTCTTAAAACATAGCTCCACTACTAAGGGGTAAAATAAACAAACAATTGAGAAATAAATTTCTCGTTACTTTCAACAGCATAGATAGAAATTACAAGGAAGAAGAATATCTACCAGGAAACACCTGTTTGTGGCTACGCTAATCACAGGCAGTATAACCTTGTTTAAAATATTGTGCAAATGATCTAATTTTCCTACATACACGAGGTTGTCCACAGTATCAAACTATATGAAATAATTATAGAGAAAAATAATGTTGCGTGTCGCAAATACAAACGAAATAAGTGTGTGAAAATATCGTATATGCTGTATTTACAGCCGACAAAATAAGCTCAAATATAAAACATAGAAATTTAAAACGACCAATTTATTTGCAACATAATGCAAATATGTAAGCAAATTTCACACGCAAAAGGTTGGAACTTTATACGTTACATAAAAATCCAATATGGCGTCTAAGAATGATAAAGAGGAACAGAAAAGGCGTAAAAAAGCAAGAAAAATTAGCGGAAAATGACCACGCGGTGCAAGTTTAAATGGAGGAAGTATACTTATTAAAATATACCATAAAATATACGGAAATAAAAAAACAACAACACAACAGCCAGCAATTCTGAACTGAATTACTAGGATCTTGCTCCGAAATTTAAATAGGAAGGAAAATATAATATCTGCAAACGTAGCTGCACACAAAAAACGGACTATTGTATTAGAAGAATCTCGTATGTTGCAGTTCGCACATACACAAATTGGTGAATACAAAAGTAACACATTGTGAACTATAAGTAATACATGCATAATGAAAAATAGAAGCAGAATATGGAGTTAGTACACGCATACAATGTTGAAAATAGCAGAGTATCGCATGCAACAATTGTGAGCATGTAGCAGTTTCCTACAAGCCGCCATATTGTTTAAATATCAATGACTTCTTAGCTGCCTGCTGATTGGTTCAGGCAAACTACTTCCTCCTTGGCTTGACCAATCAGTGGCCTTCTTTTACGCGAATCTCGGATGGTTAGCATAATTATATAAATACGTGACCGCCATCCACTTGTTCTCTTTCTTTCTTTTTCTTCTGTGGCACGAGACGATACTTCTCTCCCTTTCCTTCTTTGGCACTGCCAAACACACGCCCCCTCCTCTCTGGGGACGCAACACACATTTTCCCGGGCTTTGGCCCTGGGTTCGACAAGACGCCAAAATGGCTACTGCCTCATACACGCGGATTTGATATAACACACACATAATGGCTTACATGTAAACTGACTTTACACACATACTTGCATGCACATATTGACGCGCTCTGACACTGTAGCCGGTGTACAAACATTCAACAATATAAACAATTCTCTTTTCCCCACTGGGGAATTATAACCACAGGAAATTCCTATCTTTTGCCTTCGTCCATACTTATGGACATACTAACCTCTTTCCCTTTTTTTCACGTACTAAGGAGAAAGACTCAATAAAGTTGTTATTAAATGTTAGAAAAGCACATCTGGAAAGTAAAAAAAATGCAGATGACAAGTAAGGATAAAAGCAGAATGTAAAGGTAAAATGAATAAAAATAATGAATAAATAAAAACGACAAAATACGAGCTACTACTAAAGACAAATGACGTCAATAATTCAATCTGGCCTCATTAACATTAAAAAACGTGTCAGCTGCTTTTATATCCTAAAACAATCTAATAAAGAAACGATAATGTGACTCTTGATGCAGTAAGGCTTGGGAGGGGTGTTGTGGATCCTTAACTATACGGACTACTTTGACTCTTCCACTCACCATAAATACTGGAAGCGCAGGTTTCTCAGTGTTCGGTTCATACCAGCTTGTGTGGTCTTTCTGTAACGTCAGTTACTTAACGACTTCGGACTGGTAAATACCAGTCGAGGATTCGTTTTCGACAATCAGTCCGGCAGTAACTGGGCTATTTCGATGGCCTTTTATTTGTCGGGCTGAGGTATTAGGTTCTGAGTAGTCCTAGGAGGTCCACTCTCCCAGGCTTTGCCTCCCGTTTTTGGGGTGGAGTAAGCTTATTGCTTACAGTCTGAGGTGCCTGACCGGGGAATGCCGACGGGGCTGCCCAGGCAATTTTTTATAGCCACAGTTCTCCTTCTTCAGGGGCGCTGGCTTGACTCTCTCCCAGATTCCGGCCTTGTGCCACATATTTCTATACTGCCCGTCAAGGCTGAAGTATAACCACTCTTACTCTCTGGTGTATTATACTTTTCTTCAATATACTTATTTTCTCTAAACTCCGAGTTCATGTTTTCCTTTCGGACCTTTTACAGGGTCACAACGTCACCGAATGAATGAAGAATTAAGGACTTACAACCAGGAAGAAGAGCTAAAAGCTTTGAGAGAGAAAAAAGGTCTTAAAGCTACTAAGAAGAAACCATGTCTCGGGAAAACAACATCATCACATTGAAGGAATATGATGGCACCCTCACAACTGAAAAAGTTGAATTTGAATTATCGAACCAATTTCAGTGCCTGCTCACTTGTCTCATCAATAGAATGTCATTACCATTCTCATCAAACAAACTGGAGTGAATGCATCATACTCCAACCTGTTTCATACTGTTTTCGGTAACTAACCTGATGTCATGGCCTGTGATCTCAAATGAAGATTATCTAGCGATGAACCTGCTATCTAGAATAATACCCTTCTGTGCTCTATATTGATTGGACTGATTTTTACGTTGCTTATTAACTCATACGGGGAGAATGTTTTTGCATTTTGAACTATTTAACTCTTATGTTGATTACCCTATAAATTGCTCACCCCACAGTCTCTCATAAACTTATATTGTATATTTAAATGTGTTCTTTGCTCGTCGGTTTGATACATCCTTAAAAACTCATGTTAGATTTTGATCTTTTGTGTATATTACTATTTTTGCATTCATGTAAATAAATAAATATCTGTATTTGAATTTATAACATGACTGTCTTATGTTATTTCTCTCCTTTACTTTCACCGGTGTCTTCAATTGTAGAACCCTTCCTTTGTATTCTTTTTTATTATTTAAATTATACATCTGAGATATCGAGCCATATCTTTTATATTATTTTGTTGCGTAAAAGCTTTCGTAGTCCTAACGTAGGTGGAACGTAACAGTATGCAAACATACTATACGTATCAATGCTCTACATTTTCTCTTTTTTTTTTTACAATCAGTATCACATTTCTTTTGTAATACATTGTGCATGGTTATTAGACTCCTAGTCGCTCTAATACGCCGCCTAGCTGGTACCACCTGGGGTGCCTCAACCAAGACACTGCGCATATCTACCCAGTTATTGGTCTTCTCCGCCGCTGAGTACTGCTCTCCAGCCTGATGCAGGAGCTCCCACACCAAGAAGCTGGACGTAACGTTCAACACCGCCTTACGCACAGTCTCTGGCTGCTTGCGTGCCACACCAATCAACCAACTACCGATTCTCGCCGGCATCGCACCACCAACCCTGCGCCGTGAGGTGGCTGTCCTTGCACTGCCAAGAAAGGTCACTATCGATGAGGACCACCTTCTCCACAAGCTCATCATAGAGACCCCTCCACGACCTCGCCTGAAGTCACAACGCCCATTCTCGGAGCATGTCCACCAGCTCTTGCTTTCAACACCCGGTGACGTCACAAAACAAATCTGGCTGAAACGTTGCTGGACGGAGGAATGGAAGGCAGCAGATAAATCAAGGTTGCACAGATTTGTGGAGGACCCGGATAACCTACCAGGCATGGCCTCCCTCGGCGGCAGTGGACAATGCTCAACCGCCTCAGGACAGGTGTCGGCCGTTTCGCCGCGACCATGAAAGGATGGGGACTCAGGGACTCGGCTGTCTGCGACTGTGGTCACTCTGAACATACAGTAGACCACATCATCGAGTCATGCCTTAAATATCGACCACCCAACGGCGAAGCCGGCATAGCTGTGCTAGACAACAAAACATTAGCATGGCTTTTCTCAACCGAGCTGGTGATCTAACAGTGAGATGCTGTGAAGCAAACGAAAGAAGAATACTCCTAGTTATTTGGCACATTTCTTTTAACCAACTTATGAAAAGTCTAGAATATATTATCCCCAACTGTTTATTATTTTTATTATGTTTTACTATATAACTTGGGTTCAAGAAGTTTTTCTCGTGTATCTTCTCTAATTGCATCATAACAAATGCCTCCAGCCGTTCTCCGAAAAGTCATTTCCGTTTTGCTTTTGTTTTATTTTGTCTACTATTCACCTCCAGGTATTTTTGTATCTCGGCTGGTATGCTTTACGCTAATTCGGAAAGGAAAACGAAAACATTTTCTTAAAATGTAATTGTTGGATTCATAGTCTCGCAATTTCTTCTTCTGTTGGATTTGTGTTCTTACTGAAACCCCCCCCCCCCGTCTTCTGTTTGGTTTCGTTGTCCCATTTCTTACATAATGACTTGCATTAACACATTGTATTTGCATTATCAACACAAGTCAACGTATCAACGTTTTCTGTGAATGTTTGGAGTGAATAAATTACTGATTTAGATGGCACTTTCAACTAATGTGCATACCACTTGTGGTGCTAATCTATTGGCCAATTGTTAATGACTAATATGGTACACCGAAAAAAAGTATTTATCTTTGAAAATCAGACTTTTAATGTGTAGAATCTGCTATTAAGTTTATAAAACTTCTAATCTTTCATTTCTGGTGATTTGATAGTGTCCATTTCCAGAATCCCCCTATATTTATAGGCATCATGTTCGACAAACGCCTCTTCTCGCTTGGGCTGTTCTATGTCTTCTACTGTTTTGAGTTTTCCCTTTTTTTCATCTCCAGTAGTGCACACTTTTCTATTCCGAATTCCATTTTAATGTCCCGCCTAAAGATTCTGATTGTATTTATTAAATTTACTAGTTCCGTTTTTTTTTTCAAATACTTTCAGACTGTCCATATACATGTGTTAGTATATGCCTTTCTTTTTACGTTTTAATTTGTATCTCGCAGTTGAGTTGTTTTTGTGGTGAGTGAGATGGGTGACTAAATTGTAACTGTTACGTTATTATATTTTGTTGTTTTTAAGTAAATGGATCGTCCTTGACATTTTGGTTAAGATCAGAGTGTAGTATCTGTTTCGATGGATGCTACACTCTGTAGACCGGTACATTCTTGGTCTTCGGGCCTGATTCCGCCGGTCTGAGGTATTGTCCTGTACACTTCTAGCAGGTAAACCCTCACAGGCTTTACCTTCTCTTTGAGAAGGGGTTAGTTTATTTTTAATCGCCAGAGGTGTCCCTACCAGAGAATGCCGACGGGGTTGCTCAGGCATTTTTTGTAGGCCAAGACGCGCTAATCCTAGTGCACTGGCTAACCACATCTGACCTTGTGTCTAGCCTCCTGGAAAGGAGGTAAATAAAAATACTTTGACCTTGTGTCTAACTTCCTGACTAGGAACAACGTGTAGTATCTGTTCTGATGCTGCACTTAGTCTATTCTAGGTCAAGAAGTAGCTGTCCTTCTAGACTGAGGCAAATTTAATTTTTGTTCCAATCCAGAGTGCCCCCTTTTTGAGAGTTTTTTTTCCCATCATATTAAAAACTGACCTTGTGTCTTACTCTGTCCTCGTGGGGAGGCAGATAAATAAGAACTGTTCAAGTGCGTTTTTGTGAGAGTATAAATTAAGTCAGTAAAGTAACGGTGAAATACTTTATATTTTGTCGGACATGCGCAAACGAGCTATACGTTATACTTGTCTATTCAGCTATCTTGGCTTGCATCAATGGTTTTATTATTATAGTCAAGGGGGATTTATTGCATTCTAATATGTTTTTGGTCAATAAGATTTACAACCTAATTATGTTTCCTCTGTATAGGATTTCTGCCGGTGAAGGCAAGTGGCTGTTAAATGGAGTAGCTCTTAGGCATACAAGATCTATTTGACCGTTCATCCTTGACGGCTTTGCTTTTATCATAGTTTTGACCGTTTCTAACGGTCATATCATGAATCTGAAGAGTTAGAATATTTGATATTCTATTTCAACAAGTTGAGCAACGCGTAGGTAAAGCAATTAAATTCTCGACAACCGTCAGGTATCAGTTGACAATAAATCATCCGTGATATTCCATCCTTCAATCTATGATGAAAACCAATGTGTATAAAAACGATTAAAATAGAGCGACGAAAATATTTCATTTATTTATGAGATTGTCGTAAACAAAGATAGTAAATAAGATCAGTAAAGCATCAGATAAAACCTACAAAACACATTGTTCCCATACAAATACATATGCACACTTAACTACTTTAAAGCGTCAATATAAAATATGGCCGAACCACGTAGCAAAATCGTGCATCTTCTTGTGACGCCCTTTTTGTTACAGCTGGACCTAAAATACATCAAGATAAATACGTGAAAAACGTATTCGAAAATAGGAAAGTAGGCCAAAGTACTTCTTCCAATCAAATATTAAACTACATCATGATAAATACGTGAAAAACGTATTCGAAAATAAGAAAAGACGGCAAAAGTACTTCTTCAAATACAATCTTGAAGTACATCATGTTAAATACGTGAAAAATGTATTCGAAAATAGGAAAGTAAGGCAAAATACTTCATCAAATACAATCTTAAATTACATCATGATAAATACGTGAAAATCGTATTCGAAAATAGGAAAGTAGGGCAAAATACTTCTTCAAATACAATTTTGAAGCACATCACGATACAAACGTTAAAAGCGTATTCGAAAATAGGAAAGTAGGGCAAATCACTTCTTTCAATACAATCTTAAAGTACATCATGATAAATACGTGAAAAACGTATTCGAAAAGAGGAAAGTAGACCAAAGGTCTTCTTCAAATACAATCTTAAAGTACATCACGATAAATACGTGAAAAACGTATTCGAAAATAGGAAAGTGGGCCAAAGTACTTCTTCAAATACAATCTTAAAGTACATCACAGAAAATACGTGAAAAACGTATTCGTAAATAGGAAAGTAGGGCAAAATACTTCCTCTAATACAATCTTAAATTACATCATGATAAATGCGTGAAAAACGTATTCGAAAATAGGAAAGTAGGCCGAAGTACTACTTCAAATACAATCTTGAAGTACATCATGTTAAATACGTGAAAAACGTATTCGAAAATAGGAAAGTAGGGCAAAATACTTCTTCAAATACAATCTTAAATTACATCATGATAAATACGTGAAAATCGTATTCGAAAATAGGAAAGTAAGGCAAAATACTTCTTCAAATAGAATTTTAAAGGACATCATGATGAATACGTTAAAAACGTATTCGAAAATAGGAAAGTAGGGCAAAATACTTCTTCAAATACAATTTTAAAGCACATCACGATACAAACGTTAAAAGCGTATTCGAAAATAGGAAAGTAGGGATAATCACTTCTTGAAATACAATCTTGAAGTACATCATGATAAATACGTGAAAAACGTATTCGAAAAGAGGAAAGTAGGCCAAAGGTCTTCTTCAAATACAATCTTAAATTACATCACGATAAATACGCGAACAACGTATTCGAAAATAGGAAAGTAGGCCAAAGTACTTCTTCAAATACAATCTTAAAGTACATCACGAGAAATACGTGAATAACGTATTCGAAAATAGGAAAGTATGCCAACGTACTTCTTCAAATACAATCTTGAAGTACATCATGATAAATACGTGAAAAACGTATTCGAAATTAGAGAAGTAGGCCAAAGTACTTCTTCAAATACAATCTTGAAGTACATCACGAGAAATACGTGAAAAACGTATTCGAAAATAGGAACGTAGGCCAAAGTACTTCTTCAAATACAATCTTGAAGTACATCATGATAAATACGTGAAAAACGTATTCGAAATTAGAGAAGTAGGCCAAAGTACTTCTTCAAATACAATCTTAAAGTACATCACGATAAATACGTGAATAACGTATTCGAAATAAGGAAAGTATGCCAACGTATTTTATCAAATACAATCTTGAAGTACATCAAGATAAATACGTGAAAAACGTATTCGAAAATAGGAACGTAGGCCAAAGTACTTCTTCAAATACAATCTTGAAGTACATCATGATAAATACGTGAAAAACGTATTCGAAATTAGAGAAGTAGGCCAAAGTACTTCTTCAAATACAATCTTAAAGTACATCACGAGAAATACGTGAAAAACGTATTCGAAAATAGGAAAGTAGGGCAAAATATTTTTTCAAATACAATCTAAAATTACATCATGATAAATACGTGAAAAACGTATTCGATAATAGGAAAGTAGGCTAAAGTACTTCTTCAAATACAATCTTGAAGTACATCATGTTAAATACGTGAAAAACGTATTCGAAAAGAGGAAAGTAGGCCAAAATACTTCTTCAAATACAATCTTAAAGTACATCATGATAAATACGTGAAAAACGTATTCGAAAATAGGAAAGTAGGCCAAAGTACTTCTTTAAATACAATCTTGAAGTACATCACGTTAAATACGTGAAAAACGTATTCGAAAAGAGGAAAGTAGGCCAAAATACTTCTTCAAATACAATCTTAAAGTACATCACGATAAATACGTGAAAAACGTATTCGAAAATAAGAAAGTAGGCCAAAGTACTTCTTTCAAATACAATCTTGATGTACATCATGATAAATACGTTAAAAACCTATTCGAAAATAGGAAAGTAGGGCAAAATACTTCATCAAATACAACCTTAAAGTACATCATGTTTAATTCGTGAAAAACGTATTTTAAAATAGGAAAGTAGGGCAAAGTACTTCTTCAAATACAATCTTGAAATACATCATTATATATACGTGAAAAACGTATTCGAAAATAGGAAAGTAGGGCAAAATACTTCTTCAAATACAGTCTTACAATACATCACGATAAATACGTGAAAAACGTATTCGACAACAGGAAAGTAGGGCAAAATACTTCTTCAACTACAATCTTATACCAGCTTTTACTTATCGTGTATAAACGATTATACGCGCCCGGTGTAGAAAGGCAAAGTACTGGATGCTCTGTTTACAAAACAGCTCGGACCCGATGCTTAGTGTTTGAAAAGATGTCTTAATCGGAAAAGAACAGTCACGGAGAGACGGGTTACTTGCTTGCGCGTATGGAGAACGATAGACAGTCAGATAGTTTGGGTCGCTATACCTTGCTATATTGTGTTCACTCCCTACTGCTTTATTTGATTTCTTTTCACGACAGGAAGATGTGGCACAAGGCCGGAAGGTGTGAGGAGTAAGACAGGGACTCAGGCTGGCCTCTTAAAATAGACAAAAGAAAGAAGGCAAAGCCTGGGAGGGTGGATCTCTTAAAACTTCCAAAGACAGTCCGACAGATAAAGGTCCCAAAAAAGGCCAGTTTGCCCGACTGATTGGTATTTAGGAGGAAGAATCATCAGACGACTTTTGCCGTCAAAATAATTTCAGACACAGAATCCGCCTTATGGCGTCTCCTCTGCTTAATGTATCGCCGGGAAGAGTCAGAATTATCTCCGCCCGGAAGGTACGTGATCACGTCAACTTCCGTTCTGGGGTACAATTAACGGCTTTCGTTGTGTAACATTTGAGCTGAACAAACGGAAACAAACGGAAATCCTTCAGCGATTGGATTGACGATGTCGTCTTAGTTTGCTATTAGCAACGTTGGGGAAAAGGTGGAAACACAATTACAACCTAATGAGCACAAGACCAAAAGGTCGAAAGGTTATTTTAAATGCATTGTTTACAATCGGAGAAAAAGTAATTTTGCAGAATCTTTTTAGATGAGGGTTGAGATTTTTTGTTATTCGGGGCTACTCTTCTCATCTCGGATGACAACGTTTCAGCGGATGTTACCTCCGGCGTTCGTCAGATGTGCCTTGTCTAACTTGGGAATCTATACGGAATTTTCAAGTGAACCCTTTATTTAATCCAGGAGTGGGGGAGATTGTTCTCGTTCCGTCAACCAAGACCGTGTAGAAGTCTTAAGTAATTAAAAAAATGTTTTAGTTAGTATCACCATATTCCAAGAAATTGGCAGATCTAGTGGGATCAGGTGGTTACTGTAAAGTAAGAAATAACCCGACTTTGTAAACAGAGAGGAAGCTATTACAGATCCTTAGTAAAAACAAGAACCTAATTCCACCTGCAAAATACAGACAGCTGGTTGAAAATTACAGCAAGCTACCACACCTATACGGCCTTCCTAAGATTCACAAAGACAGTATTCCATTAAGGCCTATTGTCAGCGCCCGAGGTTCAGCATGCTATCCAATGAGCCGATTACTGGTAGATATAGTTACTGCACTCAAAGGCAAATCTTCATCGTATGTCAAGAATTCATCTCATTTCGTGGAAGAAATAAAAAATGCTTCCATTCATTCCAACCATATGGTGAGTCTAGATGTAGTTAGTCTGTTTACAAAAGTACCCACTGATGAGACCCTGACGGTGGTACGAGATAGGTTGACTTCAGATGGTTCACTGAAGGAACACAATTGTATCCCAATTGATAATCTAATGGAGATGTTGACCTTCTGCATAATAACCACATACTTCGTGATGGAATCTGATATATACCGACAGGAAGACGGTCTAGCTATGGGTTCACATACTGGCCAATGTCTACATGGAATACTTTGAGGAAATGACGTTGCAATCAACACCACTACAGCCAACAATGTGGCTGCAATATGCAAATGACACATTTATACTCTGACCTCACCAGGAGGACGTTCAAATATTACTGGACCATGTGAACTCTCTCCGCCTATCTATACAGTTCACGATAGAAAAAGAACATGACAACAGATTATCCTTCCTAGATGTGCTGATAACTTGAACTGACCAGGGGTTTAGGTCATCTGTGTATCGAAAGCCAACTTTCACTGGACAATAACTTAATTTCGACTTCCACCATCCATATAATGTAAAGAAAGGAATTTTCCGGTGTCTATAACATCGAGCAAAGACAATATGTAGTAACAACGATACATATCAAGAGGAAATGGATAGTTTAAGAGAACCTCTTCATCGAAACAACTATCCAGAGAGCATGACATCAGCTCCAACAAATCTAGACGCAACACCAAAGGACACCACCCGAGAACTCACCACAGTTTGTATACCATATATGAGGGGCTTGTCGGATAAAATCTAAAGAATATGTAATCCATATAACATCAGGATAGTATTCAGGAGCGAGTCAACTCTCCGAAAGCATCTTGTGAGAGTCAAACCCCCTCCGGAAAAAGTCATGACTAAGAACGGTGTGTATACGATTCCATGTAAGTGTGGGAAAATATACAAAGATAAGGCATGTCGTCCACTAAAGGTAAGGCTCGAAGAACACTGGAAAGCCGTAATACGTGGAGAAATCGAAAAGTCGGGTATGGCTGACCACATATGGAAGGAAAAGGGAAACTATCTGCCCTCATGGGATGAAGTAACAATTATAGATAGAGAAGAACGGTGGAGAGTAAGACGACTCAAAGAAGCTGCACATATGTTAGGCGACAATGACTTACTAAGTAGACCTAGTATAGAATTACATACAATATGGGAACCTATAATTATAAATGATAGATAAGTAGTGATCTATAGTGATAAGTAGTTAGATCAAAAACAAGAATAGGTTTAAGGCTCCCAAAATTCATACTAGAATTGTCCGCAAAGACCCGTGGCGCAGTGGATATAGTACTAAGTATAATTCAGTTCTAAGTGTTTTATGTTAGCAAGGAAAAAAAAGAAAAACAGCGAAACAAATGAAAAAGAAAACATTGACAAAATCTCCCCCCCCCCCAAATTTTTTTTATCTTTCTACACATTTGATTAAAAATGGTTTATTTGAGCCCCCACATTTTAGTTTGTTCGGTTTTGATCTTTTTATCTATGTATTTTTTCTTTGAATTTATTCGTCTTATATTATCGCCTGCAAAGTCTTCCATTAACGCTTGGCGTTTTCGTCTCGGCAACTCTCGGGCGCTTCCGCGACCTGCCCGATCGTTGCCGACGCGAAGTCACGGAAATCAGGCGCGTCATCTATAACAGCACCCATTTTTGACACATAGGTGATTCAAAAACCAAACAAATAGTTAGAGAATCCAACAGAATGAAAAGAAATTAATGAATATTTTTTTAATGGAAATCGCTCCAGACAAGGCATAAAACTACTTGATGTAAGGAGCTAACAAGAACGATATTTGGTCAGACTGTAGAGAAAATGAGAAATATCCTAAAGAAAGAACACTTTGGCCTTTCAAAAAAATGCCTGGGCAGCCCCGTTAGCATTCTCTGATCGGGGCGCCTCAGGCAGTAAGCAATAAACTTACTCTATCCAAAAATGTTCAGATTTGTGTCTATTTCGTCTCAGTCTTCCTTCCTTTGTTCGTATCTTTCGTTGAGTTCTATATGTTTCATGTTTCATGCTTCATGTTTCATGTTTCATGCTTCTTTGTCAAACATTCATTTCCACTTTCTTAGCTTTCTATTCTCCTTTGACATATTCACAGCTTTAGCTTTATTAGTAGTTAGTTGATTTGGGTTTCTAATCTAGTTTCCAATCCGAGTTTTGTTGGCCCATTCTTTTGAAAGGGGTTTGGTTCTATGTTTAGTTTCATAATTACAAAGTTAGCACGTGCATAATTACGTCGTTTAGGTCTGTAATATTATCTGTGAACATGTATAAGAAGAGTCTGTTCACATTTGTTGTTTCTGATTTTACTTTCGTCCATTCTTTGTTGCTTGGGGATGGAAGTTTCGTTTAGACCTCGTTCATAATTTCTTTGTTTTGTTTGACTTCTGCTTCCTATCCTCCAGCGAGCTTTGTGGTCCTATAGTAATTAGTTTCTGTGGCTTTGGTGTTTATCTTATGTCATATTTCTACCTGTGAGTTTTAATTGAGGGCGGTTTATTTCCATTAGTTCCATCTCCAAGAACCATCATCACTTAAGGGGGTGTTTTTCTTTCTTGATATGCAATTCTGATTCCTTAGATTGTAATCAGTGGACATGTCGCATACATTTTTCATGCGATTCAGGTAGCTTCTTCTTTGTTGTTGCATACCCTTTAATTTCTCGTACCTTTTCTTCTTCCTCGCGTGGAGGGCTGTGTCGTCTCGATGTCGTCTACTGTGTCTGCAACAAAACCTTCATACCACGATTCACTAGACCAACAATCTTTTAAACTTTGATTTTGTTTTATTTCAGGCGTCAGATTTCTGTCGGCCATGGAGATGCTTCACTAACGTTGAGGGAGAGACCAATTTACTGCTTTATCGTAGTTAATTCCTAGCTTAAGTCCTTAGCCATTCGAGGAGGGGAGGGAAGAAGGAATCTCATGCCTGTATTCTCTTAGGGAATTTAATTCCCCTAATCATTTGAAGACTACATAGAGAAATCGTCCGTTCGGCTTGCTTCCAAAACCCAGACTGCAAAACTCCGTTTCCCATACAAAAGCCCGTGACGTCACAGAACCCCTATGCGCAGGTGCACCTTGCCCCTTGACCTTAGGTCTCGTCAACGTGGTGTCCCTATCAACGTCTGTGAGCTCCAACTGTGAGAACCAGTTTATTTTGCACTCGATTGTACGGGTCCACCCGCACTAAATCGCGCAAGCCAAACCAAACGATTTCCCACATATACGTCCACTTCGATATGCGTCCGGCCTTACAGGGCCATTATCCAACATTTGTGTGGGGTTGCTTCTTTACTAGTATTTTATCACTAGCGTCTTTTTCTTAGTAATCCATTTTTCCACTGGATTTGCTTTGATCATTTCTACTGAGCCATATCTGGTCTATGAAATTATATGGAACGCATGCTGGTATTTATCTTCCTCCCACAGCGGTAAGGTGTGACACAAAATCGGGCATGTGGGATTTGAAAAGCCAGCGCCTGAGAGAATGAAGAGCGGTCTGGCCTACAAAAAATGCCTGGGCAGCCTTGTCAGCATTCCCTGGTAGGGGCGCCTCAGGCGATTAGCAATAAACTAACCCCTTGTCAAAGGGTGAGAAGGCAAAGCCTGGGAGGGTGGACCTCCTAGAACTGCACAGAACAAACCCACAAACCGGCGGAATCAAGGCCCGAAGGCCAAGACGGTACCGGTCTATAGGGTGTAGTATCCATTGGAACAGATACTACACGTTGATCCCAGCCCAAAGGCCAGGTAAACGCATGATAATCATGACACTAGGGTCTTTCGTCTGAATTCCACGGCGTTTATTATTATTGTGTGCCATATTTGATGGTTTTGTGTATGCGGCAAGACCAGGTCCATGTTTTATTTACATGTGATCCAGTCACAGAAATAGTGGTTATCTCTCACCTTCGTGGTATATAAGATACACTATCACATACATAAAAGAGAAGGGACAGTTAATACAAGACTATGCAGACAGTGGAAGTCAAACATAGAAATGTAGAGATAAATAGACAGTTCATAAAAATTAGCAAGTAACAACAAGGGGAAAAACGATCAGAAAAAAAAGACTGTCAGCGGATTGATTTAAGTAAAGGGCATCAACAGCATTTAGTTAATAAATGTTATTCTTTATAATTTAAAAGCTATTCTTTTGTATTCCTTCTTTCCCCTTTTTTTCTTGTTTATATAAACGAGGAAAATAAATCAATAAAAAAATTCTTCAAAGTTTTAGTTCAACCTCAATATTTGTTGACTTAACTATCGATTTGTATTAGTTACTGCAGTTCGATAGCATTCTCTACGGAGAGTTCGAATGCAAAACGCGATAAATCCAGTTTCTTTAAATTGAGACATTAAACAATAAAAGGCTGATCATGTCAAATCTAGGCTTCGACTAAAAGCTTATTTTAATTGAAAGCAAAAAAAAAATTAAAAAAATAAAAACAAGATGCCGATATCACATCGTGTAAAACAGGAATTTAAGGTGTGTTAGGTTGTTGAAATGCAACACTTTTGTGGCGATAGCTACGCAATTTTGAAAATGGCCTTTATCTCATTTTGCATTAAAACTCTTTAATTTTATTTGCTTAATATTTCCTCTTCTCTATTGGTATGTAGGACACAATTGAAAGCCTTTGGTATTAGTTAGATGTGACAACGCAAGAGTTTCCATTCGTCTTGCTACATTGAACTTGTAAAACTGATGTAGCACCACGTTGAACTTGTAAAACTGGTGTAGCACCACGTTGAACTTGTAAAACTGGTGTAGAACAACGTTGAACTTGTAAAACTGATGTAGCACCACGTTGAACTTGTAAAACTGATGTAGCACCACGTTGAACTTGTAAAACTAGTGTAGAACAACGTTGAAATTATGAAACTGATGCAGAACTACGTTGAACTTGTAAAACTTGTGTAGAACTACGTTGAAATTATGAAACTGATGCAGAACTACGTTGAACTTGTAAAACTTGTGTAGAACTACGTTGAACTTGTAAAACTGGTGTAGAACTACGCTGTAATTGTAAAACTGGTGTAGAACTACGTTGAACTTGTAAAACTAGTGTAGAACTACGTTGAACTTGTAAAACTGGTGTAGTACTACGCTGAACTTGTAAAACTGATGTAGAACTACGTTGATCTTGTAAAACTTGTGTAGTGCTACGTTGAACTTGTAAAACTGGTGTAGAACTACGTTGAAATTGCAAATCTGGTGAAGAACTACGTTTATCTAGTCAAACTGGTGTAGAACTACGTTTAACTTGTAAAACTGGTGTAGAACTACGTTGAACTCGTAAAACTGGTGTAGAACTACGTTTAACTTGTACAACTGGTGTAGAACTACGTTGAATTTGTAAAACTGGTGTAGAACTACGTTAAACTTGTAAAACTGGTGTTGAACTACGTTGAACTTGTAAAACTGGTGTAGAACTACGTTGAACTTGTAAAACTGGTGTAGAACTACGTTTAACTTGTAAAACTGGTGTAGAACTACGCTGAACTTGTAAAACTTGTGTAGAACTACGTTGAACTTGTAAAACTGGTGTAGAACTAAGTTGAACTTGTAAAACCGGTGTAGAACTACGTTGGACTTGTAAAACTGAACCCCTTGTCCCACAAATGATTATATTTGGCGGAGGGGAGATCTATGTAAACATTACGAAGAAGTAAAAGGACTATATTTAAAACTAAATACAAATTGAAAAGAAATAAAAATAACGAGTAATATCTCATAAATAAATTTAAAAGACTTCGAATAAATTTCTATATTATTCCGACGTGTATTAACAATTTGGCAACGTTTGGCATTTGTTTGTTAGATTCTTAGCTCGCCAGGTATTCCATTCTCTTAGCTTCGTTTACCTTTGTAAATCGGAGTAGATAACCAAATGAAATTTTACGAGGAATTAAAAAAGGATCATATCTAAAAGTTACATACAAATTTAAACGAAAGAAAAATTACAGGTAAAGTAAATTCGTATGAATCAGCATGATACCACTTTATTCTGTTGTAGGCAATTTTGCAGGAGCGACCACGTAACGGTTGCCTACATCTCTTAGTTAAAGTGGTTTTATGGAACCGACTGGATTCAAACTGGGCATACCCATCTACTTAACCACCGTTAAGTCCTTAATAACAGGCAATAGCTTATCAAATAATTTCAAAGACTTCAAATAAATTTAAGATTATTTCGCTCTACTTATAATAATAATGTGGCAACGCTTGACACTCGTTATATGTGAACACACCAGGTTTTTATTCACTTGGCTAAGCTGGCCTTTAAAAAATGGGAATAGGCAACAGGATAAGATATTTGGAATGTGGACGGGGCGTTTAAAAATTGGGAGTAGGCAACCGGATAAGGTATTTGGAATGTGGGCCGGGCGTTTAAAAATTGGGTGTAGGCAACCGGATAAGATATTTGGAATGTGAGCGGGACGTTTAAAAATTGGGAGTAGGCAACCGGATAAAATATTTGGAATGTGGGCGGGGCGTTTAAAAATTGGGTGTAGGCAACCGGATAAGATATTTGGAATGTGAGCGGGACGTTTAAAAATTGGGAGTAGGCAACCGGATAAAATATTTGGAATGTGGGCGGGGCGTTTAAAAATTGGGTGTAGGCAACCGGATAAGATATTTGGAATGTGGGCGGGGCGTTTAAAAATTGGGTGTAGGCAACCGTATAAGATATTTGGAATGTGGGCGGGGCGTTTAAAAATTGGGTGTAGGCAACCGTATAATATATTTGGAATGTGGGCGGGGCGTTTAAAAATTGGGTGTAGGCAACCGTATAATATATTTGGAATGTGGGCGGGGCGTTTAAAAATTGGGTGTAGGCAACGGGATAAGATATTTTGAATGTGGGCGGGGCGTTTAAAAATTGGGTGTAGGCAACCGGATCAAATATTTGGAATGTGGGCGGGGCGTTTAAACTTTACTGTGAAAGTAAGAAGACCAGTAAACCCTAAAGATATAATACAAAGTAATGAGATTTTCTTTGGGTGGAAGGGGTTATTCAAACTTACGTGTGAGTAAATATGCATAGTCTTAAAGTTGAAAAAAAATTAAAAATAATACAAAAATGTGAGTAGGCCTTGCATATAATTCGCTTTGCCACGTTTGTTTTGTGAAATTGGCCCAGCAAACCAAAGGGAATTATATGTGGTGTGTAGACGTATAACTTTACAAGCTACTAAAAATAAGGTTCGAGTATGTGCAGCGTCTACAGGTACTGTTGTGATCAGTCGGTTGACGTGTATGGACTCCACATCCTATCACGTAGAAGAAGCGCTGGCAGATTCCCTAGCCAAAACAAAAACCAAAAGAGAAGAAAAAAAACACTCACATTATTATAGGATTCGTAAATACAGTTTAAAAAAAGGAACGTGAGTTTCATTTTAGTTATTAGGCGCCATCTTTTATACGAACATAGCTAGTGAGTGTTGTTTTTTATCTTTTGTTTTTTTTCTGATGTTTCTGAACGTGATTATTTGGATTTCTGAAGAGTCGCACTTATGAAAAAACAAGGATATCTCTTTATATATTCGGTTGTTCACGTGTAAACGAAACATACCGTTTAGTTATATGGACTTTTTGAAAGATGACTGAAAAAAGTGGTCATGGAATCATCTCACATTCTGGTGTTGTCTATTAACAATATATATATATATATATATATATTGTTAATATGTATACATACATACTATATATATATATATATATACATATTATATATACATACATAAATTATATATATATACATGATTTATATATATATATATATATATATATATATATATATATATATATATCAAAGTTCCGAATACGTTCGTCGAACACTCACGACTAGTCTTCCAGCTTTTCGATACATATAGATCATAATTTCCCTTAATTACATGAAAGTTTCCGTTGGCCGAGTGGATATGGCGACTGCTTGCAGATTCTCTGTGACCGTCTGAAATTGTTACTTTCCTGCACTGATGAGAGCAATAAGCTTGAAACGCTAGCGCCTGTAGGTATTAATAATGTAATATTTATTTATAAATATTATATATATATATATATATATATATATGAGAAAGGAAGGATAAGAGTAAGCCGACGTAATGGGAAATGGAAAATGAAAAAACAAAAGATGTTTTTATAGTATAAAAATCCAATCTGTCTTATGGTTACGCTAAAAATTTCTCGGTGTGTAAAACTGAAAGCAAATAGTAAATTATTCTATCTAGCAAGTTACGCCTTTCCGAATGTTATCGAAACCCGCCCTCTCTCAATGTTAATCATGGCGTCTAAAACTTCGCCTGTAAATCTATGGTTACGTTATCCGAAACAGTACCTTCTTTAGAACAAGGTACTGTTTCGGATAACGTAAACATAAATTTACAGGCGCAGTTTTAGAAGCCATTATCAACATTCGGAACAGCGTAACTTGCTTCGTCTTTCTCCGTTCACATCGCGCCTACGTCACGCCAGTAAATTTTCGCTTGCCTTTTCTTTAAATTAAGAAATTGATTAATAAAAGGACGAACATAGCAATTCATGACTAAAGCTTATTTACAAGTGAAAACAAAAATGATTATGTATGAAAAAGACAAAAGGAAAAAACAAATTAAACACAGTAAAAACCATCAAAAACGAGAGATTTACTGGTTTCGTTCAGATAAACGAACGTCTTCAAACGAACGAAACCGGTGAATTTCTCGATTTTGATGATTTCTTCCTGTGTTTAATTTGTTTTTTTCTTTTGTCTTTTTCATACATCTTGTCTCAACGGCGTTGTGTATTTTATCCTTATCGGGGTTAGAATGTTGAAATACAACACTTTTTATAATGTTATAGTTTCGAAATTTTGAAAATGGCGTTTATTATTTTTATCATTCGATCTCTTCAAATGAAGAGATCGAATGATAAAAATAACTCAATTGTTTTCACGCAAATTAAGTCGATTTATTTAAGTTCAGTTCTTTTATCTTCTCAGATTATCATTTTAATAAATAAAATAGTAAATAGGTTTTATTTTTAAACTGAAACGCAAAAAGCCGAGTCTCATTTCTTTGTACAGGGTGGGCAAAAATAAGGGTCCTATTTTTAAAAATTCATAACTTTTTTATTTATTGATTTTTTTAATTTTTTTTTAGAATAAGTAAAGGACCCCTTCCGAAGCAAGCATGAGCCGTATTAGCCCTAAGGAACGTACCCTCATTTACAAAACATTATTTTTGCTTAAAAAACTCAAAACAGTGTAAAAAACAATACTTTAGTTTTTGTAAGTTTTAAGAAGTGTTTTTCGACTAAAATTTGTTTTGTTTATTTCAAAAAATCTCGGACGGGTCAGTCTACACACACATAAAGTTTGGTGGTTTAACTTTTATTTTGTGGAAGTTATTCAAATTCAAGTTATTCAAATTTAAAGATAGGACCCTTATTTTGGCCCACCCTGTACTTTTTCTGTGTATGTTTCCGTTTACATGAATATTCATTTGAGAAAGGCGAAAAAAAAAGAAACTTGCGGCGAAAACTACAAAGAAATGAGGCTTTATAGCTTTTGCTTTATATATGTGTCTTAAATGTTTTATGCGTTGCCGATAAATCATTTGTGACAGATGTGAGAGAAAGAGAGAGAGAGAGAGAGAGAGAGAGAGAGAGAGAGAGAGAAAGAGAGAGAGAGAGAGAGAGGGAGAGAGGGTATGTGTTTTGCTTTAAGTTAAATTAAACCAAACAAAGGTGTGGTTATTTGAAGCGAATGTCTTTCTAGTTGGAACAGATGTTGAGCGTTTCAAATTTTTAACAGTTGCTGCATATATATATATATATATATATATATATATATATATATATATATATATATATATATATATATATATATATATTCAAAAATTATTATAAAAATTATCATATCATAGAAACTCCTAATACGATAGTGTAAAGAAGGGGGCATTGTCCCTTTGTGTATATAAGTATGTGTATCTGTACACCGGTGTAAAAGTCAGTTCACATGTAAGCAGTTATGTGTGTGTGTGTGTGTGTGTGTTATATAAGTCCACGTGTATGCGGCAGTAGCCATTTAACCTTCTCGGTATCTCGTGACGAAGTTGTCAGAGCTAGATAGCCCGGTGTAGTAGTTGTCTACATGTCGAGAGAGGCAAGAAAAAGAGAGAAAGTGAGTGGATATTAATTCCAAGTATACGCGGCAGTAGCCATTTTAGTTTCTTATCTTCTTGTCGAAGTCGAACCCAGGGACAAAGGCCCGGGAAGATGTCTGCTGCGTTCCCAGAGAGGGATACGTGTGTTTGGCAGTGCAAAAGAAGGAACGAGAGAGAAGAGGCTGCACGTGCCGAAGAATAAAAAAAGAGAGGGCGGATGGCGCTCAAGTGTTTATATAGTTATGCTAGCCATCCGAGATTCGCCTAAGAGAAGGCCACTTATTGGCAAGCTAAGGAGGAAGTAGATTGCTTGAACCAATCAGCAGGCAGCTAAGAAGTCATTGATATTCAAACAATATGACGGCTTGTAGAAAACTGCTACAATACCTCCCTGCTTGGATTGATTTCCGGTAGAAAATCAAAAAAGTTTTTAAAAGTAGAAGAATGGTTTATCTTGTTGAATTTGTCCGTCTGTGACGGTAGTTTTGCATGTCCAAACTTGTGTCTCGTCGGCAGACGAAATGTGAAGTGGTAAGGATATTTTTATATTCGCTAGTGGCGGTTATTTGGTAGAATGTTCATTGTAACACGAGGCGAGTTGAGTGACCGAAATTAAATTTGTGTTCGTGAAATTGCTGTACGCAATATCTTAAAAATTGAGGTCGTTAAGTTGACGCTCGTTGCTATTCGTCGGCGACGAATTGATTTGTTGACAATGTTACTTCATATACTCTTCAGTGAAGAGATTTTTTTTATTTTTACGTGAAAAAATAAATATTGTTTTGAGTCACCTTTAGTGAATGTTTTATTTTTATCGGCAGGTCGCCGTTCGTCCGTGATGAGTTAGTCTTTATTATATCCATTGGTAACGGTGGTTCTGCGAATTAAGCGTGAATGACGAAGCAAAGTGTTGTGGCCGTTTTCAAATTTATTATCCGTAGAATAGTTGTAAAGAAATTTAATTTTTTTTCTTCTTTTTTTTATGTCGGCTAGTTGCCGAGGCAAGGGAAAGGTTTTAAGTCGCCGAGAATATTTACACATGTGCGTTCTAATGGTGTCGGTGGACTAATTTTTTAAATTCTCCATGTGCGTCCTAACGCAGGTAGAGTGTAGCAGAAAAATAACCGTTTTCAATTAAAGCATTCGCTTACATGAAGATGCGTTTACTCTTTTGTTTGGTTGGTGTTTTTTTTTATTCCCACGTAGTATGGAAAAAAGATAGCGACGTATTGTTTAGCGAACGTGTTACACACAAAAGAAAGAAATGGCGTCTTGTATAATATTTTGCTTGTATTTTGTTTGTTTTTCCGTGACAAGTGTCGCGTTAGAAATGTTTTAGTCTTTAGTGAAGTAAAATGTCCGGTTTTTGTTTTTCAATGAAAACATCTTCAGGCTATATTGAGTTTCAATAGGCCTGACAGTTTTTTGTGTACTTTAAATGGCTAAGAAGAACGAAGAAGACCAACAAAACCGTCGAAGACTGTATGCTCTCGAGTCACCAGTATAGAAAAATGGGACGAACTCCATTTCTAATACATAAAACAACGTTATTGAGTCTTCCAAGTTAGTACATGAACAAAAAGGAAAGGGGTGAGTATGTCCATAAGTATGGACGAAGACAAAAGTAAAGGAATTTCCCGTTATTATAATTCCTCAGTGGAGAAAAGAGAATTGTTCATAATATTGAATGTTTGTACACCGGCTACGGTGTCAGAACGTGATCATATGTGTATGTAAGTATGTGTGTCTGTACACCGGTGTGAAAGTCAGTTCACCTGTAAGCAGTTATGTGTGTGTGTGTGTGTGTTATATTAAGTCCACGTGTATGAGGCAGTAGCCATTTTGGCTTCTCGGTACTTCGTGTCGAAGTTGCCAGAGCTCGGTAGCCCGGTGTAGTAGTCGTCTACGCGTCGAGAGAGGCAAGAAAAAGAGAGAGTGGATATTAATTCCACGTGTATGCAGCAGTAGCCATTTTGGCTTCTTGTCTTCTTGTCGAAGTCGAAACCAGGGCCAAAGACCCGGGAAGATGTCTGCTGAAACGTTGTGATAAAAACACTCAAGATGAGAACAGTAGTCCGAATATACCAAATTATACGAAAGAAAACATTATACAGTCTTCATTTTTAAAATAATTTATTTCTATAATTCACTGAAAGACTTTTACTTCAGTTTATTACACATAGTTTCCGTTCAAGTTTCTTATATTGCACATGGTACGAAAGTGTTAAAATGTGTTTTTCCTCCTATTACTACGTAATACTAAATTGATTTTAACTCCTCAAACGTTCATAATGTCGTACTCTTAAAAAAGCAAAACAATTATTATTGCCTATACACAATTTTGGCACTTGCGCAGATGCGGAACACGAGCCGAAATTTATTTTAGAAGAGTTCCAATGGCGCAAGAAGGGACAGACAACTCTGTTTTTTTTAAGTACATAATTTCTAGCTTCTCCGAAAATGGACGTAATCGACGTGAATGCCTTGAAACTGTTGATTTTTACAAATTTTTATTTTTGCGATAATTTAATATTAAAAAAAAAATCTGTTAATCCAAACAAGAGGACTGTTCGTTTTGTTGGTTTTGAAATGAAAAAATATACTGTTAATTTACCCAAATTCTATTTTCTTCAATAAATGTTCTATCAATATACTGTTGATTTTTACAAATAGTTATTTCTTCGAAAAATGTTCTATTAATTGTATTTGCATGACTTCTTATTAAAAAAATGCATATTTTCCTTTTCGGAGAAATTGCGTACTAAAAAAAGAGAGTTGTCTGCCCTTTACACTATTGGAACTTTTCTAAAATAAATTTCGGCTCGTGTTCCGCATCTGCACATGTGCAACAATTTTTAATCGCTTTTTTGAAGAATCTGTCCCTGACTGGAATCTTAACGATTACCTACTTTAAGGTTAATTCTAATTTTGAAAAGTTAAAAAAAAAAAAAAAATAATAAAATAAACCGAAAAGAAAAATAATATTGTAAAATCGGAAAAATCATAAAAAAAAATTTGGTTTTAAAATATTCAGAGCACACGAAAAAATAACAACAAATCCTTGATTGCGATTGGTGGCGGGCATAAAATTACCATTTCCGGGCCATTGTAACGTTTTAGGACTGTTAACAATTTTGTTATGCTATGGGAGATAAATTATGTGTTATTTTACATTTTAAGACGATTTCGTATAGTTTTACGATTTTGCCAGTCAGACTTAGGGATAGAGATAGTAATCATGAGTTAAGTACGTTAAAAAGTTAGAATGACCCGGAAATGGAGGATCATTTTACGTTAAATTTATATGCGAAAAAAATCACCCACTTTAAATTTCATATTTCATTGTTTTTTGATGCATTCTAAATCATTTCTGATATAAATAAAACACAGAAATAATATATAAATAATATATATATATATATATATATACACATTTCATCGTTTTTTTATGCACTCTAAATCATTTCTGATATACATAAATAAAACATGGACTTATTTGAAAATAATTTTAGAAATGTGTTGAATTTTTCAACAGGTCAATTTAAGGTGCATATAGAGCGGGGAAAGAAGCGGTTCCTTTTTATAGGAGCAAGAGTCGCTCACAAACTATTAAAACAGGTAAAGCCCTGATAGCCACATGCGTTTTAATTACACAAGAAGTTTAATCATTTTATATAAAGTTTGATGATTTCATATAATGTTTTATCATTTCATATAATGTTTAATGATTTTATTTAAAGTTTGATTATTTTATATAAAGTTTGATTATTTTATATAAAGTTTGATCATTTTATATAATGTTAGATCATTTTATATAATGTTTGATTATTTTATATAATGTTTGATTATTTTATATAATGTTTGAGCATTTTATATAATGTTTAATTATTTTATATAAAGTTTGATGATTTCATATAATGTTTGAACATTTTATATGATGTTTGATTATTTTATATAAAGTTTGATTATTTTATATAATGTTTGAGCATTTTATATAATGTTTGATCATTATATATAAAGTTTGATGATTTCATATAATGTTTTATCATTTCATATAATGTTTAATGATTTTATTTAAAGTTTGATTATTTTATATAAAGTTTGATTATTTTATATAAAGTTTGATCATTTTATATAATGTTTGATTATTTTATATAATGTTTGATTATTTTATATAATGTTTGAGCATTTTATATAATGTTTGATTATTTTATATAAAGTTTGATAATTTCATATGATGTTTTATCATTTTATATGATGTTTGATTATTTTATATAATGTTTGAGCATTTTATATAATGTTTGATCATTTTATATAAAGTTTGATGATTTCATATAATGTTTTATCATTTCATATAATGTTTTATCATTTCATATAATGTTTAATGATTTTATTTAAAGTTTGATTATTTTATATAAAGTTTGATTATTTTATATAAAGTTTGATCATTTTATATAATGTTAGATCATTTTATATAATGTTTGATTATTTTATATAATGTTTGATTATTTTATATAATGTTTGAGCATTTTATATAATGTTTAATTATTTTATATAAAGTTTGATGATTTCATATAATGTTTGAACATTTTATATGATGTTTGATTATTTTATATAAAGTTTGATTATTTTATATAATGTTTGAGCATTTTATATAATGTTTGATCATTATATATAAAGTTTGATGATTTCATATAATGTTTTATCATTTCATATAATGTTTAATGATTTTATTTAAAGTTTAATTATTTTATATAAAGTTTGATTATTTTATATAAAGTTTGATTATTTTATATAAAGTTTGATCATTTTATATAATGTTAAATCATTTTATATAATGTTAGATCATTTTATATAATGTTTGATTATTTTATATAATGTTTGATTATTTTATATAATGTTTGAGCATTTTATATATTATTTGATCATTTTATGTAAAGTGTGATTATTTTATATAAAGTTTGATTATTTTATATGAAGTTTGATCATTTTATATAATGTTAGATCATTTTATATAATGTTTGATCATTTTATATAATGTTTGGGCATTTAGTTTTCCATGCATCACTTTTTAGTTCACGAACAACTTTTTAACGCCAAAAACATTAGCCATTATTATTGAAATATGACTTTCTTGTTTTCTTTTTTATGGGGAAGGGGTATTCAAAAAGATTTCCAAATAAAAATACAGACAAACGAAAAGTCAATGGGTTAAAAAAGTAAACCAGGCATCTCATATAAATAACAATTTTGTCCGTCTTTCAGTCACATGTTTTTAAACGTAATAAATACATTGCAGAATTATTAGTTTTAAAAATAGAGAATATTTAATTAATAGTAAATAATAAATTTCCAACAAACAAAGCAGATACCATGACCGGAAATCGAAACAAAAACCTTGAGATCTTCAGTCTGAGGTTCTATCAACTTATCCATTTGGATTTGTTTTATAAATAAGGCGTAAAACATTACCTTAACAAAATAAGTCTAGCTTTGGCGTTACGTCATCGATTTATGATTTATGTCATGTTTCAAGACATGAATTCAAACATAAACGATAATAATAAATACATAATTGAATGGGTAAACATTATCTTGGAAATTATTTTAATAGTCCCAAATAATTTATTTTGCTTTAACTACGTATTGTATGTAGTTCTTTCACAATTATATAATCCTCGCAGCCTAGCAAAATATGCGACCGGAGTGGAAGCATATATTTGCTAGTTGATTGAAAAACATTTTTCTCTTTCAATTTTGATCAACCTAAATTGTTCATCATAATTACGTTTTTTACATTGTGATTCTAATGGAATTTTTTTTTATCATAGACTTATTTGAAAGTAGATGCATTTATGTGTGGTAAATAATTAAATAATAGATATGTTTGTAAAACAAAGAAATATTAAACATTTAAACAACAACGCGACTGAGTCTGTCACTGGCACACCAAATTGAGGAACAGCGCGAGTTTATTGGGTTCTACAAGTGTCTTTCCATCACCATTATCATATGGAACGCTTTAAAACATGAACCTTGAAATAAATTTAAAACAAAACCAAAAAAAACCCTTACAAACAGTTTCCACACGTTAAAAGTATACAGTTCATTAGAGCATTCAATTCTGCTGCGTTTGCTATAAATTATTTGTTTTTTATTTTTTGTTTACGAATTCTAGACTCTTAACTATTCTGGACTTTTACCCCAAATGAGATTGGGGCGAGGGCATGTAAACTTCACGAAGATGTTAAAAAGTATCGTATCTAAAGCCAAATATAAATTAAAAGATGTTTTTTTTTATTAATATATATCCATAGATTTGCAGTCGTGGCGTAATAATAGCGTAAGCACTTCTGACTACGAATGGAAAAAGCCGAATCAAGTTCCAATTTTTACCGAAATATACACATGAAAAAGGTGCTGTTTTTTGCCAGACGACTATTTTTCAATCAATTAGAAAAATCAAGTTCCGACTTTTACCGAAATATATTAATAAAAACTTGCAAGACGACTATTTTTCAATCAATTAGAAAAATCAAGCTCCAACTTTTACCGAAAATATACACATGAAAAAGGTGCTGTTTCTTGCCAGACGACTATTTTTCAATCAATTAGAAAAATCAAGTTCCGACTTTTACCGAAATATATTAATAAAAACTTGCAAGACGACTATTTTTCAATCAATTAGAAAAATCAAGTTCCGACTTTTACGTAATTTCTTGGATACCCTTATTAATTTTGCAACTTTTATTTGGATTTTTTTAATAACTTTTCATTTACTTTTACTAAAAACATTAGGCTTAGTTTAGGGTTAATTTAGGGTTAGATTAAAAAATAACCGTTCGGATCGTATTGTGTAGAAGTATCGAAACAACATTAACATAATACACTTAAATACAAGATAAAATTAAGTTTCTTCGTTAAATAACTTCTTCGCAAAAAAGTTTGTTCGGCGAAGTTCCTTAACGTTCGCCAGTCTCGGAAGTCTCCAGCGAACTCTGAATTGATAACGTAAGTGCTGACATTTTCTTGGATATCTGTTCCTAAAAAGTACTAATTAAGAAAAATAACGAGTAATATCTTATCAAGAAATTTCACAGTTTTCGAATAAATTGAATAACTTGGCTGTATTAACAATTTTGACATTCGTTAGCTGAGAGCACACGAGTCATTCTATTCGTGTTGCTACACGGGCCTTGTGATTTTTCGTGTAGCTAATCGAATGAAGTATTGAAAAGAGGGGGTGGACATTTAAACTTCACCGAGGATCGAAATAGGAAATATCTAAAAGCTAAATGAATTAAAAAAAAACAACATAGAAATTATATTTAATAGGGGGGGGGGGTAAATTTTCGTGAGAATAAATAGACACTATTTTAAACCTGAATAACACCCGAGAAGAATATAAAGATGTGCTACGTTGGTCTTGTGAAATTGGTTTAGCTGATCAAATGCTAGGTGGTAGGCATGTTAACTTTACGAGGAAGTAACGGTACTATTGTAGGACCATATGCTGCCCTCTCGACAACCGCCGATCTCAACCCTATGTGTGCCGTGGTTTTCTTCTCATCTTCATCTTTCGTTCTCGTTCTGGTCATGTTGTATATTCCATTGAGGGCACAAGCACTGGTTTACGAGTTGAGAAAAACAAAACAACGCGACTCACAAGAAAAACACAAACTCACATACATTGTGTCAGTTGAAACTCTGAGCGTGTGTTACACCGTTGCGAACTGTCGAGCCCCCCCCCCCCCCATTATCGTACTCCAAGTTATCAGCTTATCTCGTCATCTGCTAAGGTTCTGCACGATTTAATCCCACCTGCTCTCCTGATCGTCTTCTTTCCGAGTCGGAAACTACCGTAAAACTCGTCAACTACCGTAAAACTCAACCGTCAATTGTCGTAAAACTGTCACAAAAACTGTCATTCTTAAATATATTATGTCTGGTCTTTTGTCCTAGTCACCGACAAGCGGAAATGACTCGCTTCCTGAACACTAGAAACTGACTACTTCCGCGCTACTTCCTCTACCGCTCCCACTTCCGACCATTCATCGTACTGCATTTGTGTGCGTTGGTGAGTCATTTCCCATCATTGTCCTCTGTCTCGACTCTGGGGGGACGTCTATACTATCACACTATTGAAATTTCTTGACTGAAAAATTTCGTTTCGTTTATTCTCCGTTTTGTATTGGCTCCTCTTACCGGTGGTGGTGTATTTTAGCCATCTCTTTCTTTTAATTATTTTCTCAATTCCATCCTTAAAAAAGACTGCACAGAACATTTACACTATGAACACAATATCAATATACGGGTATATTCGTCAGTTTTTTCTTTCTTTTCCAATTTACTTTTATTTTTCGTTTTGCTGGGAAACGGGTATCCTATCGGATGCCAACCATTCACCCGCTATTACAGAGACTCCAACCAAGATATCTTTTTAGGATTCTAACCACCCCTTTAAGCGCAATTGTTTGAATCTCTCTTGCACTTGGTTCACTGGGTATATTCGCTAGCTAGTTTTTTTTCTTCCAATTATCTTTTCTTTTCCATTTTTGCTGGGGATGGGGCATCCTGCTGGATGTCAGACATTCACTCGCTATTTCAGAGACTCCAACCGAGATATATTTTAGGATTCTAACCGCCCCTTTAAGCGCAATTCTTTGGATCTCTCTTGAACTTTGTTCACAGAGTATATTCGTCAAGCATTGTTTATTTTTGTTTTCAATATACTTTTCTTTTTTGTTGTGGATGGGCATTTTGTTAAAAAATATTTGTAGAAAGATACGAGACAAGTGTGTAAAACTAGAATTAGTATGGTAAATTTCCACTTAATATTAAAATTAGGTAGAGTAGAATTTTCCAATTAGAATTTGAGTAAAAATACGTGCCCCGATAGTGACACAACATAAACAGGAAGCCGCTCTTACGTGGCGAAGGAGTAGGGAAGATAAATCTCTCTCGACAGAGAGAGAAAGAGAGAGAGAAAAAAACAAAGAAAGTGAAAGAGAGAAGTGGGATTTGATATCTGCTGTCCCGCACACACATGTGGGAAGTTTTTTGCGCATACAACGTATGCTATGAAGAAAGAATAAAATCCCAAAGAGATTCTTAAAACCTAATTTCATTTGTAAATATTTCTTTATTAATAACGTTTATGAAAACGGAAGAAAGAAGACAACGACAGAGAGAAGAGAAGGTGGGAACCTCATCACCATTGCGACTACAGAAATTCGAACAGCGAATTCTGCCGATCGAGAATGATGGACGACAAGAATTACAGACACTCCATCTATGCTACATATTACTCTCTTAGGAAAAATACATTGGTTTATAGATCTTTTTTTATCTGCCCTGACAACAAGTTTCAGATCGATCTGTTGTTTTATCTACATGCACATAGCTATAGTAGCATAGGTATACTCGCCAAAGAATCTGTAATATACTTTTTTTGTGTTACGCCAATTACATTTTTGCATAGAAATCGATTTAAATCTTATATTTCAGTTTAGTGTAATGTGGTTGGTTTTACTAAGACATCAATTAGCATAAGCCGGGCTTTATCACTTATAAGTAACCTGGTATACAGCACCAATCTTGAACAACGTACTTCGAACATCGTAACATCTAGTTTCAATTTTTGCAAATTTCAAACATTACGCTAGTCAATTTTTGCATATCGCCAACATTCCACCATTGGGGCACTAAAAATATCACAGCAAATAATGGCGCATAGAATTTTTTCCTAATGAATCCATTTAATGCTGTTTTTGTCTTTATGCCCCTCCGTTTGTTGAATTCTGTACATAATTAATCTATGTATTATTAAAAAGTTATAGTGTTTTGAAAGTTTGTCTGATTGTTTGACAAAAATAGAATAGTACCGATGGTTTCGCGAATAAACCGGAGCCTGTATAAAAAAAACTGGATATAAATCCGTCAGCCATATTTTAAAAATCTCATGGTAGGTACAAATTGGTTCGCAAATAAACCGGAGCCCAGAGAAAAAACCTGGGTTTCATCTGTTTTTATCAAAAAAAAAAAAAATGACTGACGAACGATAAAACGGATTTTTCGCAAGGCTTTAGTTTATACGCGAAACCATTTATATAATGAGATTTAAAGTTCTGTAAAATTCATAAATAAATATTAAACTCTTATAGAATAATCGAGCACTCTATTGCATTTCTTTCCATCCAACAGATCCAACAAACATATCTATCTATATTTATATACTATAAAAAGTTATGGTGCTTTTGGAGTTTGTCTGTTCGTACTCAAATAGAAATATGTGATTGTTTGACAAAACGGAACAGAGAGAGTACATATTACTAAGGCAGTAGTTTTTAATATGTCAATACCTGAGTTCGAATCTCAGGTAAGTCTAAAGGATTTCCTAAAACTGGATACGTATTTTATAAATTTAAAGAAATCAACATAAAAAACATTACATGAGTGTGTTTTT
>OY744515.1:83404241-83519241 GCA_963556195.1 Sepiola atlantica
GGTCGTTGCTTTCGATGTAAGCATGACACACAAAATCACACACGCTATTGTATTAATATGTGTCTTCCCGGTCGTCCCCTCCCTACCTCTCTTCCCCTTCCTCTTAAAATGTAGAAAAAAAAATCTTAGAGGTTGGTTGGGATCGAACTATAAACCAGTAGGGCCAGAGTCAAAATATACTACGTCGCTAACCGTTACGCCAGAGGGAAAAAGTTCAAAATTTCTTGAAAATAAAGCAACTTGACTGTTTTTAAATCTAGGTGCGGCACGCATGCGTAAAGCTTTTGCCGGAAGCGTGACACACGAACACACACGCTATCGTATTAATATATAGATAATAATAATAATAATAATAATAATAATGAATACGGTTAGATTATTTAGTGACGACATACGAATGGAAATTGGCATCACCAAATGTGTTATTCTTGTTATAAAAAGAGGTAAACTTGTTCACTCAGATGGCGTTGAATTCCCTACAACAGATCTGATAAAGAATGTTGATAGTGAGAGGGGTTACAAATACGTGGAAATCTTGGAGGCAGATAACATTAAAAACAAGGAAATGAAAAACCAAGTCACAGCTGAGTACAACAGAAGAGTAAGGGTTATTCTTAAATCGCACCTCCACAGTCGAAATACAATCTATGCTATCAATGCCAGAGCAGTAGCTATCATTCGATATACTGCTGGTATAATTGACTGGAATGTAGATGAATTAAAATGTTTGGACACCAAAACACGGAAAATGCTTACAATTTATGGAACTTTTGCAAAGAAAGGAGATGCAGATCGATTGTATCTACTTAGAAAGGAATGTGGGCGAGGTCTACTTAGTGTTGAAGATGTTGTTAATATAGAAGAAGGTTGTCTATATAAATGTATTTCTGAAAGTAATGAGATTCTTCTTCATTAAATGAAAAGAGAGGAAATACTAAGAACTGGGGTGAAAAAGAATCGAAGGTTGAAAGAGAGAGGGTTAAAATTATTTGTAAAGAAACTACACAGTGTATTCTTTAAGAATACTGAATTTAGAGATAATGAAAGTTGGAATTAATTGGTCATGGGTGATTACAAAAGATCTACTGAGAGCACCTTAATGGGAACCCAGGAACACGCCATCCCCACTAAGTCCATCAAAAATTACATTGACAAAACTGAAGGGATCACCGATATGCTGATTGTGTAATGAAAGGGAAGAAACCTCAGTGCATATTGTATCTGAATGTCCTATGCTAGCACAACATCAGTATAAAAAATGGAGACACGACAAAGTCGGCCAGGTATTACACTGGAATATATGCAAACTTTATGAATTGGACCACAATGAGAAGTGGTATGAGCATCAACCAGAAGTGGTACAGGAGAACGACAATGTCAAACTTATTTGGGGCATGCGCATACAGACTGATAAGGTTCTTGAACATTCCAAACCCGACTTAATCTTCCTAAACAAAAACAAGAGAACTTGCTTAATCATTGATATAGCCTGCCTCTTCGATGCCAGAGTTCAGGAGAAAGAACACGAAAAAATCAATAAATATCAAGACCTAAAATAGGAATTAGTTAAACTATGGAAATGTAAATAAATCAAGGTGATCTCTGTTGTAATTGGAACGCTTGGAACCATAACGAAAAACCACCATAAATGGCTTGAACAGATTGATGAGACAATTTCTTTTTCAATTCTACAAAAGGCCTGCCTGTGAGGAACAGCGAAAGTGTTAAAGTACAGCTTGAATGTCTAAAGTCAAGGAAATTGACTTGATGTTCAAAAAAAGAAAACTCCAACTAAAAACATCCAAACGTTGAAACTACTAGTAAGTACAAATAATAATAATAATAATAATAATAATAATAATAATAATAATAATAATAATAATGATGATGATAATGATGATTTTCACTGAATGACAGCAGTTTTCGTAGTAGGAAACATATACAAGATAACTAAATCAATTATGTAATTTTTTAAAATTATTTAAATAAGCATTGCAATTTTAATGTTGTTTAATTGTAAACTTCATTTTAACGCAAATAAAAAACATATGAATAACGCAGTGATAATGAATAGAGAGAAAAGGCAACATCAAAGAAAGAATGACAAAGTCTATCCATATAAAATTATTAATCTTTTATTCACAACTTTCTCAATACATCGAAAGGTGAAGAGTTCTTGAAGAATGAGAAGAGTCCAAGGAACGTTCCGAAGTGACAGCGTTTCTATTTGTGTCAGGAGAAATTGAGTGCACATGTTTGTTTCGAATAACGCCGTGTGCCTTTACGTGTGTATAAATAGAAGTAGGCATGAACAAAATGTGTGTGTATGTGTGTATTATCATGTTTTGTTAGTGAGAGAGTGTATGTACTAACTTATGTGAGAGAGTGTTCGGTTAACAGTGTGTATATGCTGACTCTATGTTTAGCAGTCTGTGAAAGTCTCCCAAAACAAAAAAAGAGCTAGACGGCGAATCGCGGTAAAAGAAGAAAAAGAAAAATAATCTTTTGCTGCTACTCCAACACACGGGCTTTTGACCTGTCTGCGGCCTACCAAACCATAGAACATACCACCGTGTGTCACATCAGACACACTGGAGCCACCCGATCATTAATAACATTCCTTCTTCCAGATTCATATTATATACCCACATATAGTGATTATCACATAAAGACATTTTACGAACTCATTTTATCCAATGATCACCGATTTGCTTCTAACCAGGTTCTTACCTAAAACGTTTCGTAACTTTGTTGGTTGAACAATCAAAATCTTCGAATGGCATTTAGAATTGAAAAGTGCGCACTACTTGAGATAAAGAAGGGAACTGGAAACAATGCACGAGTTAAAACCACCCAATCGAGAAGTGATGAGGGCAATTGGCAAACGTGATACTTGTAACTATTTGGACATTCTGAAAGCGGACACCATCAAATCAGCAGAGATGAAAGAGATGATTCAAAGAGAATACTTGAAAAGAACAAGAAAGCTCCTTAAAACTAAATGGTTAAAGTCAAGATTGTCTGCTCTTTTTGACTTCCGGTTTATGAGGTCCCTTTTGATCAATGATTAGTACAAAATCTAGGATATTTGAGTTAGGTGACCTTTTTTCTGTCGGGCTGAGGTATGGTTCTGTGCAGTTTTAGAAAGTCCACATTCCCAGTCTTTACCTTCTCCCTTTGAGAAGGGATTAGTTTATTGCTAATCGCCCGAGGCGCCCCTACCGGGGAACATTTTTTGTAGGCCAGAGTGCTCCACTCCTTTGGGCACTTGTTTTTCAACCCCCACTTTCCGACCTTGTGTCACATCTTCCTGCGGTGAGAGGGGAGTAAATACTAGTTCAGCTGTGTGATCAGTGGTCCAGCTCGGAAGCAGAAGATAACAGCAACAGCAGCAGCAGCAGCAGCAGCAGCAATCAAACGGCCCTTTTGCAGGGCCAAACTCAAACTACTTATAATACGATTCACACTTTGCTGCTCCAATCTGCTGCTCTTGAACTTACCTTTATCGTAAATAAACTGTTATTTTTCAACTGTTCATCTACGTTTGTCCTCTCTTCTTCTTTGCCATTGCCGTATTTTTGTCTGTGTCCACTTCCTTAGTTGTTAGACCGATCACCCCGATGTCCGAAGGAGTGGCGCTCCCCAAGCGTTGCACCTGACGCTCCCCAAGCGTTGCACCCGGCGCTCCCCAAGCGTTGCACCCGGCGCTGCCCAAGTGTCCGGCCAAAAAACTCCTCAATCTGATCAGTGCAAAAACGCAACTGGATGACCTTAAATGACCTTTCTGTCAACATAGATTATGATGATTCGTTTTGCTGGGATACAACTGTACTTTTCTCACGTCGGGTCTTAAAAATTCTTGCACTTTTAGAGATGAATTATTTTATAACTTTGTACAATCTTAAGTGTTCGTCTAGATTTGAATTTATAGCTGTCATAATGGCAATAAAACACTTGTGTTCAACTTATGATGAGCTGGTAAGTATCATTTGTAACTTACCGTACGTGCACATACGCACACTGGTTAAATGTCTACAAGACACGTTCCCGAATGTCTAAGGTATCTCTGTACAAGAGTTTGCCAGGACAAGCTGGAATGAGGATACTTCCTCTTACAAGTAAACCCTGACCAAATATTAAAAATAACATAGTATTCGAAGCCCAAGTAAGATCTCCTCAAGACGGCTATATACTAGATCATCCGAGGAATGGTGCACCTTCTCCTAGTGATGTTGCCTCTAAGCTTGATACTCTACCAGACTAGATTAATTCTTGTCCTGGAATCCGGTAAGACCAAGTCACCACAAGAAAGATATACTATAACATAGTTAACTGGTCAATTGGGGAGAGGACAATTGATGTCATTCACTAACTCAACGTTTGAGAGATGAAAGAGAACTTTAATGGAACACTCGGATATCTATGTATCTCATATAGAGATCAAATGTTAGCCCCAGGATTGATTTCCGAGAACTTATATTGAAGTAAAATGAAAAAAGGGAAAGGTTTTATTGTATATGCGCCCTCGGATTTGTATCAGAGGTGTTAGTCCATCTCTTTGTCGGTCACGATTCACTTTTCATGGCGGAATGTCACGCTTAAGTTTGAAATAGAATTTTATTGTCTGTTACATTAATGATTAAAATATTGTAGTTGATTTGCCACGTTTAAGACTGAAATAGCATTTTCTTGTCTGTGAAGCTTAAGTTTGAAACATCATTGTAGTTGATTTGTCACATCTAAGTTTGGAATAGTATTTCATTCTATCACAGTGAAGTTTAAAATAGCATTTTCATTGGACTGTGAAGCTTAAGTTTGAAACATCATTGTAGTTGATTTGTCACATCTAAGTTTGGAATAGTATTTCATTCTATCACAGTGAAGTTTAAAATAGCATTTTCATTGAACTGTGAAGCTTAAGTTTGAACCATCATTGTAGTTGATTTGTCACATCTAAGTTTGGAATAGTATTTCATTCTATCACAGTGAAGTTTAAAATAGCATTTTCATTGAACTCTGAAGCTTAAGTTTAAAACCACATTTTTGGTTGTCTGTCACGCTTAAGAAGTAAACAGCATTGCAGTTGTTTTTTTATGTTTAAGTTTGAAATATAATTATACTTGGTTTGTTACACTTCAGTTAAAAATAGCATTTGCTTTTTGAGAATGTTTTCAATTATCGTGATTACCCGAGGTAGACAACTATTTCACCTATCTAAGTATAACAATAGGTCATGTGTGTGGGTTGTGTTATTAAATGCATGCACCCGGATGAGAACTCGCATTGACTGTGATCTTGTGCCGAACTGATGCACATGCAAAACGAAAAATAAAACAATATGAGACTGACCTATAAATCAGAATTAAAAAAATGAACGGGTTTAAAGTTCAATTGGCAGTCAGAACGGATACACAGAAAAAAGGGAAAAAATTAGAATCGGCCCTTTTCTATCTCGGCAGAGAGGGTGTCGATATCCGGCTATCTCTGGGTTTCACCTAAATCTGGATTCAAACGAACGAAAGTAGTCTTTTGTAATCTTATGCTACGATGACTTCATGCGTTCCGATGAATTGCTCTGATAATCGTTATGCGTTCACATAGTGTTTAGACGATTCAGAGAATTTTTATGCTGACGCAACTTAGTTTAGGAATTGGGTACTTGTCAGTCAGCAACCGAAAAACAAAACTCGCCAATAAACAATAACAAATATTTATTGAAACACCATTGTGTAACAATAATATGTACAAAGCAAAACGTTATGTCTCACTTTGTTGGGGAGAAAAGGTGAGTTGATGAATTTGACTGGTGCTAAGTGTTGGTTTGTTAGTTGAAGAACTTGAGAGTTTTCTTTGTTCTTTGTGTTTTTACTCCTTAGAAGAGGGGGGGGGGAATTGGATTATTTATTAAAATCAAAAAGCGTAAAGTACCAAACTATTATTTCTTTATTATTATTTAATTACAAAGTTTTATTCACCATAACGCATTTCTGTTTCTTCGTAAACAAGTGGACCTTTTTAATCTTTGGTTAATAGTTGAAAAAAGAAAAAAAACGGATATATTACTTAGCCTTTAAACTGTTGAATAGAATGTTATTTTTTACGTTAAAATTATTTTCAAGCCCTCATTTCTTAAGATTTAAAGTTTAAAAAAATCTTATTTATAAATAGAAATTTTGTGCGTCTGTCCATCAGTCACAATTTTTTTTAAACGTCATAAATACATTGCGGACTTTGTCTCATTTCAAAATATCAAAGATCTTAACTACTTCTAGAAATAGAGAATATTGTATTAATACTAAACTAGCGAGACCCGTGTAAATTACACGAAATGATGTTTTCAATACTAATGATCTTGTTCCTATCCTATACATGTTTGAATAAAATATAAGATTTGACTTGTATATTTATTAAAAAAAATGAACAATACATGAAACAATTTACAAAACTTCTTTATATACAATATTTCTAGTGAAGGTAATATTTCGACGACTAAACCTTACTTTGTAAATGTTTTAGATTAAATTAAAGTTGACTCCAATTCATGCGTATTTATTTACTCCTCGCCAGGAGTTAAGCACAAGGCCAGTTTTTATCTTACTCCCACAAGTAAGATGTGACCCAAAGTCGGGTCGGGAAAGTGCGATTTTAAAAGCCAGCGCCCGAGAAGTGAGCACTCTGGCCATTAAAAATTGCTTGGGCAGCCCCGTCGGCATTCCCCGTTAGGGGTACCTCAGGCAGTAAGCAATAAACGTACTCCTACCCAAAGAGGGAAGGCGAAGCCTGGGAGGGTGGGCCTCCTAAAACTGCACAGGACAGACCCATAGACCGGCGTAAATCAAGCCCCGAAGACCAAGACAATAACAATTCATGAGTAGCATACAAAGATTCAGAAAGTCGTTGCTTTTGATGTAAGCGTGACACACAAAAAACCACACACGCTATCGTATTAATATGTGTCTTCCCGGTCGTACCCTCCCTACCCCCCCTCCTTCGATGTAGAAACAAATCTTAGAGGTTGGTTGGGATCGAACTATAAATCAGTCGTGCCGACGTCAAAATCCTATGTCGCTAACCGTTGGGTCAAAGGGAAATAATTGAAAATATTATGAAAATTAGGTGACTTGAATGGTTTTCCAAATCTAGGTGCGGCACGCATGCGCAGAGCTTTTGATGTAAGCGTGACACATGAACACACACGCTATCGTATTAATATATAGATAACCAATACCGGAAATCAAAACCGAAACCTTGAGATCTTGAGTTCTACCAATTTGGACTTTCTATTAAATAGAGCTTAAAACATTACCATAACAAAATAATTATAACTTTGGCGTGACATCGTAGATTTATTATTTACATCATGTTTCAAAACATGAATTCGAACATAATAAAAAATAATTCGTATAAAAAAACAATTATCACAATTGGTTGTTCATTAGCAGCCCAACACTTACATTATATGTACTACCACAAATGTGCGACCGGAGAGAGCACATTTGTGGTAGTTTATTAAAATAAAATAGCATAAAGTACAAATAAATAACTTTAAAAAAATCCTATTTAAAAGAAAAATAGTAATTTGTTAAAAAAATTGAAAAAAAAAATGAAAGTAAAAAGATTCCCGAGCAACGCCGGGAAGGTATAGCTAGTTTCATATAACTGGTCTGATGCTAAGATCACCACATGTGGTCCGACTAATTCTGAACCAAAGCTGTTTTTAAGAGATTAAACAAACTTTGATGTTGACACAAGTGGGTGGACCGATCGGCACCCCCCCCCCCCCCAAAAAAAAAAAAAATTACCATGAATAACACATATTCATTAGAACATAGTTATGTAACAATAATATATACAAAACAAAACATTATGTGAGCTTGTTGGAGAGAAAAGACAAGTTGAAGAATTCGACTGGTGCTAAGTTTTGGTTGAGGAACTTTTGTCTCTCTTTGAAGAACCCCTAAAGAGTTCTTTTACTGAAAATGGTCACATGAGGTGACTATTCTGATTGGCTAAACAATCTAAGATAGTTTCGCATTTCCTATTTTACGATTTCTCGAATTTTTCGTTTAACCCATCTAGGAGTCCTCTTTAGTCAAGCGATAACATTGGGCCTTCGTCTATTCCGGGCAACGGCACACCTTTTAATTTTTGACAGGGAGGAGTATTATCAGACATGAACCAGGTGTATCCAATGATATTTAAAATTGAAAACACTCATGTCTAGCCACCTGCATTATTCAAAAACCAAATTGTTTTGTCATTGGTGTGATTTTTAAATCGTAGACCAGATTTGGCCACCTGCGTTATCAAAATAAATGATTATGAATAATCTTCCCGCAATTAATCTGACCTTTCAAATTGCAAATGAAAATGACTTTTCAAAATTGTTGTTTTGATAATTCAAATTTTAAAAAAAGTGTAGACTGTGTTGCACATATGCAAGTGATATAATATTTCCTATTTTTATAAATGAAGCAGAAAAATCAAATCGTTCGTTTTGAATGACGAAACTGGAAACAATATCTGTTAACACATCTCGCTCAAAATTGTGTTAACCCCTATTTCTTTTAATAGATTGTTTCCTAACTGCAAGCAATCACTATCTCACTAGTAAGACACTCCATCGTAAGTGTACACGTACGTAACCTTTAATGTATATAATACTACATACCCATAGACTTGTATCTTTGTTGGAAAGAAGCAGCAGCAGCCGACGCCGTGACTTGGCGAATTATAATGTAAATAAAATAATACTACATTTCTGTGGACGTGTATAATTGTTTGAAAGCAGCAGCAGCAGCAGCCGTAACTGCCGAATGCTTCTCATTCCTCACTTCTTTTGATTATTTACATCAACCGAATTCTCCCACTCCTCATTCATCTTGTGTGCACGGTGAACAGCAGAGCAACATCAAACTTAACTGCTGGGTGCTTCTAATTATATATATAAATATATATATAATTAACTTGTTACAAATATCCAAGGGGTATAAATCCGAAGAAAGTTGAAACCGGGTTCATGAGAGTGCTCAATGAAAATTCAGAGCAAAATATATTTTGTTGATGGTTTTATTCCATTTTGCTACATAATATATTGTGTTTCATTAACGTTTAAAATAAACGTCAACTCGTCAGGCATTTTGGAATCCACTGTTCAAATTTCTATAATTCAACAACAACAGGAAATTAGGGATAAGAGGGAGGGGAATGAAGACGAAATTCGCATATAGCAAAGAAAGGAAAGGAGGAGGGAGGGGGGGAGATTCTAACGGGTGATATTTTAAGAAATTGGGTGGGGTGGTATTTAGTGTCTGGGTTATTGTGACTGGAGCAGAGAGTGGGATGGGTTTGAATTTATTCTATATAATAAAATTAAAAATATTGTCGCATATCTTTGGTGGTTATCGTATAAAAAATGTTTGATAATTTTATTTAGGGTATTAAATGCGATACTAGCATTCCATTTCTATATTAATTAGTCGTCATTATCCAATAATATTACTAGTTATGGCTTTTATAATGATATTAATATCAGTAATAGTAGTAATTCTCATTGTGATAATATTTGTTAATTTCTTAATTTTATTATTAGTATACTATAATTTGATTCCCTCTAGCCTTTTTCTTTTGCTGAATCTTGTGAGTGTTTAAATCCAATTAATTTTTTTTTTTTTTATTTCTTTGCAAATACCATACATTATGCTCAGAATATTTTCCACATTGAAGCTATCTTTTCTTCGGACCTGAAATGGAAGACTGTTGTTACTAAGAATGCTGGGAAAAAATGGCTGGATCATTGTACCGCTCCAGCAGGCACCTGACTCAACTCTCTACCTGCATAAGAGTCAGATACATCCTAAGATGGTGTACTGTGGCCACATCTGGTGAGGTGCCACTCGATCTTTTCTCTTCTCTACAGTCCCTCACCTACAGAAGAGACGCTGCTAGTCTTTCTCTACTCTATCGTTACAATCTCTGGTTCCCCATCTATAAAAACTCCATAGCGTGTATCAGTTTAGCTACCACCACTGCAAACATATTTCTTCCTCCGTGTTCCTAAAACCAAGAACTTTGGATCTGTGTAATATAATACGGCGGAACTGCTTTCCTGCTAACTACAACAGTCGTCAAGTCCAATGTAAACAAATACTTCTGACGACGTCCTCCTAAGTAATCAAATTCTGCCCTTTTCACCGATTGTTTCCAATCCTCTCATAGTATTGTTCTACATCCAATTGAAAATCGCATTAACCATTATCAAGGACAAAATGCCACTTAAGAATAAGTGGTGACTCGTTCGTTATGAGGTGTCCGTTTCTTTCTATAGAACATTGAAATTCATAAATAAACTATCATATATGTTATATATATATTTTTTATTTATTTAAAAAATAAGAAAATTTAATATGATTTAAAATTGCTGCAATATGCGGATACATAAGAGTTGAACACATTTATATATAACAACAATAAATGAATAAAAAGGGCTTATTATGGTTCAATTATTTCTTTTTTGTTATAAAGATCTACCTGAAAATCTTATAGGATCGGATTAATTCAGATTCCAATAAGTTGATTTTTCATGTTATTGATATATGATAAGGGATTAAAGTGAGTATTATTTTTGTTTTTTGTTTTTGTTTAAAACACTTAAAAAATTTTCCCCGTGCGATCGTTCCAACCCGATAAAAATCATACATTTTTCTTGCTTACGATAAAACCAAAGTATGTTCAACCAATTTCATCAGTGGGTTTAACACAATCAAAACTGCAATCTTAACAAAGAAACAGTGAATATTTAAGTAAAACATTTTTCTTTATCAAAACACACGGTTCACTTTCAGATCTACCGACACACTCAACGTCTATTTCTAAAAGAAATTGTTATTATATCATCATAGCATGTAGAACACTATTCCATTATTATATTTTGAGCTCTAGTTTATTCCAAGTACTATTGAGCTTTCAACTAACTTTCTGTGTGATCTTAAGGAATTAATATATTATATAAATTCGTTAAAATTCACACAACAGTTGGGGGTAATAGCTCAAAATATAATAATTTAATAAATAACAGAAATAAGAACGTTTTGTTTTGATGACGAAAAGAAAAAAGAATGATGAAAAAAATAGAATACAAAAGAGTAAGGAGAAAGTATTAGTAGAAAAAAAACTTCTTTCATTGTACTTCTTTATGTGTATTATTTTAAGTAAAACTAATGGTGGACATTATGAAAACAAATAAGATGATATTTTCGAGTGTCTTCTGATATAAGTTTTGACGTTTATCTGTAAGATAATGAAGAGTGGCAAAAATGAATCGTGGACGAGTCCATTGTGGGTGGGTCGTCGAAAAAGATAGAAAGCGACTTGATAACTGTTAAAAAGGAGAAGCGAGACTTGAAAGGCGGCGGTTTCAGAAACGCGAAGAGCCGGAGCGCTTGGTGATCGGACTATCGAAGTACCGGAAGAATGGGAGTTTACCGATGTTTATGGCACCGATGAAACTTTATTGACTATTGTACCTAAGCCCGTCTTGCTGTTAGGCTTTCGTGTCCGCTGACTAAAACTGCGACTGATAAGCAAGTTGGTATTGTGAAGGAATCCCCTGACTTGTATTTCATCAAACAGACAATTGAAGTGCTTGTGGAACAATTGCTTCAGTTCACGCTCGGATAGACAATGCAGAGCAAATTGCTTTCCAATCGGATGTGGGGAACGACTTTCTAGCGGAAACCAAGTCTGTGACCTCAGCAAGAAAAAGACTTTCATAAGACAAAAGTATGTCAAAAGATTTTTGTTTAATGTGTGTGCGTAGCCGGCGTAAACCATCCGGTGATAGGAAATAAAGAAAACCAAAGTTTTTCCATATACGTTCTGTTCTTTGTCATTCTTGTTGGATCTTACCGGGTACTCCGAAAGAACGAGTAATGCAACATATCTACAGAAGAATCTAACTAAAAAGAATACTTATTGGTCTGTGAAACAAAAACGTCAAGTGAAGAGAAAAAAATTTGAATGTCAACAGTTCTGTTTTTTTGGCTTAATTTGATGGTAAAATTCACTGATGAAACATTTTGAAAACATCTTGAGTTGTTACCAAGAGAATGTATGTTTTTAAAATGAGCAGAAACAATTGAATAAATTATTATTACTTTTTATTTATTTATTTATTTTAAAACAAATTCGGAACATTTATCATATATAATATATATATATATATATATATATATATAGGGGGTCCCAAAATAATCTATGGTGCACCTTACCACTTTGAGAGCTGGATGAAAACATCCAAAGCAGATGGATTGGTAGAAGGGGAAAGTTGAATTCACACCCAGATCACGATATTTGACACCCTTGTATTTCTTTTTGTGGGGATTTCTTAAAGACAATGGTCTACAGCAAGAAACCTGGAACAATTACTGAAATAAGAGTAGCAATTGAAGAAAAACGTGTTCAAGCACCGAAAGAAATGTTGCTGGACGTTTGTAGGTCCATTTCTTCGATATAAAAAGTGTAGTACGCAGAACGGGTTGGAGGTTCACTTTATGAAGATTCTGGAATTACTCCAACAGCCTTTACCGTTATTAAAAATTAAATTTTTTCTGTTAATTTTGCTCTCCGAATCTTTAAATGTATATTCTTTCTCTTCTATCAATTTTGTTTACAAGTAAAAGAAAAAAAAAAATCAATGAGTTGAACGCGTTATAACGATTCAAAGTGTTTATACATTATTTTGAGACACCCTGTGTAACATTATATATATATATATATATATTATATAAATTCACACATGGAAGCGTTGGCGAAATGGCAATAATAAGGTGAATATTTTAAAAAAATATTTTGAAAACCTGGACAACGCAATTTATTTATGTTTTTCAAATAAATTATTTATTTACTTTAAAAACTTGAGTACTTTCGGTGGTATACACCCTTATCAGAAGTATAAGCATATTTTTTCCTCTTTTTTCGTTTAATCCTCCTTGATTTATCGCACATTTATCGCAGTCAAGTTGAAATTCGTCTTGATGCTATCGACGATTAATGTTGATATGCCGCTGTGTGTAGCACGCGATTACGTGAATATGTATGTATGTATATATGTATATATATATATATATATTACAATAAAGAGGTTTTTTTTGTTTTTTAATTAAAAAAAACATGAAATAAAAGATTATCCCTTAATTAGGGATTTTCATCTGACAAACTTTCAAAGAAATAACATCAGAATAATTTGGAAAACAAAAACAAACTATACGTATCTACACATTCCCAATTTAAAAATGTTGTACATCTTTAGAGAAAAATAAAACAAAAAAACTACAAGTACCTTTAAATTTAAGAAAAAATGTTTTGTTGTGCACCGTCTCTGAACCAATTATGATTGATTGACCATTTTTTGTTTTGCTAGCCATTTGACATTCGTTTTCGAGCAGTTTTAAAGCAATATTCTAAAACAAGCCTTGGGCCAATTTTAGTTTACCGGAAAATATCAGCTACATATTTAGATGGTGACCAAAGACTGATAGATTATCCTGAACAAAAAAGTCAATTTATAATAACAATACTGAACAATTTAAAACCCTTATGATAAAATATAACCTGAATAAGATCGGTCTGTGTTTGACGAAAAAGGTTCGTTTACACTCATTTTGAAAAACTGTTTCATCTATGTAATGAAAAAGCTTTACTTATGTTTCCATTTTTTAGCAGATCTTTATTTTGACAAATGTGATGTTAACAAAAATAATTAGAAGCTATTTTATGTTGAAAAATTTTATTTTGTCATTTTTACTTCTTCGATAGGATTTTAGAAACTTATTCCCTGCTGAATTGGGATTTAATCACATTTTGTACTGATGAACAAAAAATGACACCCAGGGGTTATTTAAATTTTATTTATAAATATTATAAAACTGATAACAATAACTCATAGTTTTGATACGAAGCAAAATTAACGACTTGCTTTGATTCCAGCACTGGTTCAAAGTGAAAAACTTAACTGGTGACCTTTGTTTATGCCACTGGTCCAAAGTAGGGGAAGTTAGCTGCTGACCTTTGTTTATTCCACTGGTCCAAAGTAGAAGTACTTAGCTGCAGACCTTTGTTTATGCCACTGGTCCAACGTAGGGGAACTTAGCTGCAGACCTTTGTTTATGCGACTGGTCCAACGTAGGGGAACTTAGCTGCAGACCTTTGTTTATGCCACTGGTCCAACGTAGGGGAACTTAGCTGCAGACCTTTGTTTATGCCACTGGTCCAACGTTGGGGAACTTAGCTGCTGACCTTTGTTTATGCCACTGGTCCAACGTAGGGGAACTTAGCTGCAGACCTTTGTTTATGCCACTGGTCCAACATCGGGGAACCTAGTTGCTGACCTTTGTTTATGTCACTGGTCCAAAATCAGGGAACTTAGCTGCTGACTTTTGTTTAGGCCATTGGTCCAACATAGGGGAACCTAGCTGCTGACTGTTGGTTAGGCCACTTGTCCAAAATATGGTAATTTAGCTGCTGACCTTTGTTTAGGCCACTGGTCCAAAGTAGGATAACTTAGCTGCTGACCTTTGTTTAGGCCACTGGTCCAACATCGGGGAACTTTACTGCTGACCTTTGTTTAGGCCACTGGTCCAAAGTAGGGGAACTTAGCTGCTGACCTTTGTTTATGGCACTGGTTTAAAGTGGAGAACTTTTACCATACTGTATTTAAAACGTAGTGGCTATGAATCTTTATATAAGCTTTCAATTACAGCACTGGTTCACATATGGAAGTTAGTAAAATTCTAGAAAAAAAAAAAAATGAACATTCAAAAAATTCATTGGTTTATTCAAAAAGAAGGAAAAAAGCTCTCATATGATGTAATCGTCCACAAGGAATGTGGAGCAACGTATTTATTGGCACTAACCTGGATTGAAAAAGAGCAGCTAATTTTCATACCAAACTTTTATGGAGCTGATTTCACAGTATTTCATAATACCTCGAGCAGTGGTGTGCAGGGTGGGAGGGGGGCATCCAATCATATTTAAACCATCTCAGTTTCGCATAATATTACTCAGTACTAGGACCTGTACAATCTCTGGAGGTATACAATCAAAGATTTGGCCCAGGCAACACCAGTCCTCTGCATATAACTGTCCTCGAGGTCCATACAAAGTACCATAGTTTTATTCAATATCTTTTCTTTTGGTATTACTTTTACATTTCTTTTTATTATTAACTCTTAGACTAGTCATTGGTTTATTAAAAAAGAAAAATATAGCTGTTATTTACTGGTTTGTAAGAAATGGGGAGAAACGGGTTTATTGGCCCTAACCCGAATTGAAACGAGGCAGCTAAATTTCATAGTAAAATCAGCTGCAGAAAAGTTTGGCTGTTTTTTCATAATTTCTCCAAATTTAAGCACAGATCCTCGAATCAGTCATGAAGAATTGGTCCATATAAAGTGGCATAGTTTTATTGAATCGTTTTATTTTGGTATTGCTTTTACATTCTTTTTACTATCAACTCTTAGACTATTTAATTTACATCGTGGAACAATATAATAAATCGATACTCAATCAGAATTATTTTTTTCAAGAAAAAAAAAGAAACACAAAAAAAAAAGAAACACAAATAATAAATAAAACAGACTTGTAACAATAAATATAAAAAAAAAGAAAAGTAATCTGTAATCAGGAATATATGTGAATAAACCGGAACAAACTAAATTCCGTCTCCTTTCCCCCACAATCCATATTAAATAGGGATCATTCAAACAGGTGGAGAACATCGTCTGATGATCGCTTTGGGCATGAAACTGCTAGTCAGTATGGAAATATAATGCCGAGTCTACACTGATTATATATATAGGGAGAGACATATACACGTGTGTGTGTGCACATATGTAGCATTAATTTAGACGTAATAAGTCGAGGTTTCAGTCTGTGCCACATCTTCAGTGTAAATATGTCGTCAAGTTCAATGATAGATTGATTCAGAGGAGGTTGCACAGGCGAAACCTCGACTTATCGATATAAGTCAAACAACCCACAAATATATATATATATATATATATATATAAATTCACAATATATAAGATGAAATGCTGTGGAGACAGAATGTGTGAAAAGACAAAGGAAAAACAATTAAACACGTTTGATTTTTATTTCTTCCTGTTTTTAATTGGTTTTCCTTTTTGTCTTTTCACACACACACGTATAGGTATACATACACACATACGCAGAGTGTGAAAGGTATTTGAGGACATTTTATTATAGTAGCATATTATTTGACTTCATATTTTCTATATTACAGAATAATCAACGGCAGCCCCTATAATTACACAAAAGAATAAAAAGGCACAGTTATTGCGACTATAAATTCTGAAAATAGCAATTTAGAAATAGGACCACTTTTAAAAGTCGCTCAATCTTTCATCTGAAACGTTTGAAAAGAGTTAAGAGGTTTAAGATCGAAAAGTATCACCATCATAAAACCATAAGAGACATTCTAAACACAGCAATAGCATTAGCACACCTTTATTTATTCGACAAGTACAGCACACCGCTGGTGGTAATCCTAAAAGGTTCATTAGGTCGATTGTGAAAGAGCATTGTTTCAGAAGGAACAATCTGAAATGTTTTTCACAAAAATATCAGATACAAGTTTTGTGATGAGTAAAGGTCATTTTACGTCAGAAAAACTAAAAAATCGCTTAGTCAAAGCTTAGACTGAAACAACTGTGCATATTTTTTGATCACATGATCCTTAACATTTGGCATCCTAGCTTCCCAGATCTCAATCCTATGTTGTTGTTTTTTTAAATAATCCCTAAAAGTCTCCATAGTTATAGTAATGTCCAACATGAATAAGAACCACCCGATCCATGTAGGTGATTCACTGGCTTTCGTCAGTCATATTTGATCTATGGGAAAGAGTGTTTTGAGATTTTTTTCATGTGGACTCCCACTAATTGTCTACTAGTAAAGAGAAATATAAATATTTTAAAAAACAAAATGTTACCGAAGCTGAAGGAGATTTTATGAAATAAAATTCTAAATCCATATTTATTCTTATCCTCAGGAACGTTTTTGTTTTTAACAAAAAGCCATCTTTTTTTTTAAAAGAGTCATTTTTGTATGAGTATAGATCTATCCTCAAATACGTCACACACCTATATATATAAGTATATATAAGTATGTTTTTTTTAGACGGACAGGGGGAAACAGATGGATGAGTAGTTATACGTTTCACATCAGCTTTTGTCAATTATATTCATTTTTCTTCCCCCCCCCAAGAGAAATGAATACATTATGATTTAATTTATGTATACAATTTTCCTGCTTTTTTTTGTTTTTTTTTTTCTTCCTGTTTTTCTTTATAATAATAATAATAATAATAGGTACAATTTCACTTTTATGCAGACAGACACTCGGATATATGCACGCAGCTACAGTCGCTCCAATACAGCAGAAAAATTAAAATAAATAAAAGAAAATTAAAAAAAAAATGTTAGGATGAATATATAGAAAAGTGAAAATGAATATATAAAAAATGATGACATCTAAAAATGCTTGAATGGAAGAAGATGGCAGAGGACGACTTCCTCTTCATCTCCTCCGTTTGATGATAGCGTCGATGAGAAGACAGACATGAAAAAGGCTGGAAGGAAAAGTATAAGTGAGCATAAATATATATATATATATATATATATATATATATATATATATATATTAGTCAAATTCAAGTGTAGAGCTCAACAGATATAGAAGTTTACACAGTAGTAATATTTAATTCCAAAACAGTTAAAAATTGAGGTATTTTCTGATAATAAAAACAAAACAAGACTTATAAAAAATTTTTTTTTAGGTTTTATCTGCAAAATTACAGCCGTTTCATCATTGTTAATACAGACGATACATTTGTTTTTATAAATGTCTCGTCTGTATTAACAATGATAAAATGGCTGTAATTTTTTTTAGATAAACATTTTTTTGCTTTTTAAGGTCTTGTTTTTTTTGTGGGAAAAAAATCTCAATTTATTTATTATATATATATATATTATAGAAGTTCAAACCAATATAGTATCTTTGGTTTCAAGCTGGATGAAGGTCTACTTTTGAGATTTTTTTTCCGGGAGGACCACCACTAATTACCTATCAGAAAAAAGAAATAATAAAAATATTAAGAAAACGGCGAATTTCTCCCAGAATGCCACCCACTTCCCTATAGATTAAAATATGGCTGACAGAAGCCAGTGAGTGGTTCATAACTCAAGAAAACACAGTATTTTTCCCTTGGGTTTGCTCTCTCAGCTTGAAACCTAAGGTATCATGTTGATCTCAACTTCTGTAATATTATAAATAAATAAATATTAAGCTTTTATTATGAAATAATCGAGCACTATTGGATTTCTTTCTACTCACTGAAACCAAGAATTCTCTCTCTCATATATATATATAAATATATATATATAAATAATGAAGAACATTACCAAATTAGATTGTTTGTGTTAGATTCGGTGAATAGTATGCATGGAATCGAAAATACTCAATACTATGAAAAAATAGAGCAGTTATTATATACAGCTTACATCGATGCTTACAAGGTTCCGACCTAATGGTCTCTTCAGAGGAAAATTCATTAATGAAATAAACTTATTTATATAAAATATTCACCTATGAAAATTTTTATTTTTCAATTGGGGTGCAATTATCAAAATACATATTAAATGGTGTGTAAGGCAATGTCGTCAGCGAGGTTTCCCTCTGGAATTGCAAAAAGGTTTGGGTATCACCATCGTACTTCTTTTTCCGGGGGACCCATTCAGGATAATTCCTCCCTGGGCAGCTATCTTGCAGGATTACGACACTTCAGCTACTTTCATAGAGATAATCCGACCTGTTTATGCATACTCAAGCATGTGCTGACATCACCGCCAGATTTTGAGATTCGGTCAGGCATCACTTTCATAAAGATGAACGTATTTGCTTTTGTATAAATTTATTTGAAAGATTTTGACAATTTATATAAAATTGTCAAAATCTTTCAAATAAATTTATAACTTTTTTTTTTCATTAGACAAAGATTTTAGTTTCTTTTCCATCAAATAAAATAACACATTCAGCTTATTGCATCCCAATTGAAACTATTTAAATTTTGATAGGTTAATATTTATATATAAATAGGTTTGCTGAAGCGTCATTAGGTCGAAACTTTGGCAGTGTTGAGGTAAGATATAGATATGATAATGATTACTATTATCGACATAAATTATTTTAAAGGAAATACAGTTGGGAAATTAGTTAAAATCAGTCTATTCTGTTTACTTACTAATTTGTGACTTATTTGCATAAAAAAGAAAAAAATATTTCATAGAAGTTATAACCCCTTAAGTTTCCGTAAATACCGATTAGAAGCAAGGTAGCCACATTGGTTTATGATACTTACTAAAGATAGCTACTTTGCTCAGAATCGGTATTCATGCGAACTTTAAATGTTTATGACTTTTATTAATTTTTTTGTTTAACGCAAAGAGGTCACAAGTAAGTTTTTGACTAATTTCCACACTGTATTTCCTTTAAAATACAGTAAGTCGGTAATAGTAATGAACATTATATATATATATATATATATATAAATTTATATTTGTATGTATGTCCATGACAGTCAGCATAGTGTTAGCATCTGTTTTGATTACGTATGCCTCCTAATATGTCTAACTTGGACACAATAGTTCATCTGTTGAGTCGGAACAGTCAATAGCATCATTACATTTCAATTGAATCGGAATGCACTCTCCGGATGTGCACTGCCACATGCCATCAGAACAGTCTGTTGAGAAAGAGAGAGAGAGAGAGAAGTGCATTAGCAGTCTGAAAAATAATCGAAAAACAAAAACAGGCTTAACATTCAACAAAACGTTAAGCAGTCTATAACAATACAATAATATAACAATACAATAATAAAACAATACAATAATAAAACAATACAATAATATAACAATACAATAATATAACAATACAATAATATAACAATACAATAATATAATAATACAATAATAAAACAATACAATAATAAAACAATACAATAATAAAACAATACAATAATAAAACAATACAATAATAAAACAATACAATAATAAAACAATACAATAATAAAACAATACAATAATAAAACAATACAATAATAAAACAATACAATAATAAAACAATACAATAATAAAACAATACAATAATAAAACAATACAATAATAAAACAATACAATAATATAACAATTCGCCAACAATTTTTTGTTCGTACATAAGTAACAACCCTCCACTCTTTTTTTTTTAAGCGCTGAAGATGCAATGTAAAAAATGTCGCTTTAAAATATTTAAAAAAAAATTTCATCTGATTTCGTGAAACTCGAACTAAAATACTCCTACTTGGCCTTTGGGTACAGAATCTGTTCCGTCCAAAGATGGTAGCATTGAGTCTGCATTCATGCCAAACGTTCGTAGAATGGAAATATGTCAAACTCCTACAAGGGTTTTGGAGAAAGACCCCCCACCCCCACCCAATAACCAGATATATTCTGAAACTACATTAACCAGAGTATTTAGATAAGTATGTTTCAGTTTGAACAAAGCTGATACAATAATATTGTGGCATTTGCGTTGGTGCCGGACGTCCATAGAACGAAAATATTTTTAAGCATGGCAACAATACATAACAGATGAAGAATACAACTTTTGCATCGAAACATTCTTGACAAGCTTCTTCATTAGTGATACTTTTATAGCTAGCTATCGAAAGGAGAAAAAATAACCCACCACAAACTATTTCCATGTGTCTTGGACATTAATTAGCTCAAAAGAGAACTGATATGAAAATGACACAATGGATATGTAATGCAAGAATTAAAGACTTCAGAGGAAGATTAAATCTGGACAGGATATGGAAATGTGTGCAAAATGGAAGACTTTATAGGTTTGGTCATGTAGAAAGGATGGACGAGTTCTCGGGTGAGTAGATATAGAACAGTTGATGTTACAAGATCACTTTGTAGGGTACAGCTAAGAAAAACATGGGAGAAAGTGATAAGGATAGACTGTAGAGAAAGAGGGATGAATATAAACCTGGACATAGATTGGACAGTTAGGAAGACACTTTCTTAAAGTCATCCAACACATGCCAGCATGTAAAACACTCATAGTTATCAAATATTTTACCTGTGGTGATACCATGGCCAGCCAATGAGTTTACATTGCAATTTCATGACAATATATTTTCACATTGCAAATATCTTTGTAAAACACATACAATGACCTGAACACACTTGTTACGCCAATGGAAGTTTCAGGGTAACTAACAAACACCTCATGCATGTGCTTATATTGGTCTCAGCCTTTTGCAGGGATGAAGAAAATGTGTTGGTAAAGTGTTTGGTTGTAGCTTGTAATTAAACATCCATTTTGTGTTTTTAAATCTTCAGTTGTAAACTAGCCCTTGAGGGAAAGATGCCTTCAGAAATGCTAGGACAAGTAACTGTTTCGTATTTCGTCTTATATAACTGTTGTGAAGGAGGTTGTGAATGGTGAGACACAAATATGATGAAATAAATGGATGAAAACGATTTTATGGAGATCAACAACGTAAAATGATTTATTTAACAATTTTACAACTGAAAGAATTACTTTGGATGAAGAGGAATTAATTGTCTGTCGCTAAGCTAATTTCGGTAGCATCCTCGATTTTGAATTTTCTTTTTTGTTATGTCGTTTGGTCTATTCAGGGTCGAATCAAATATGCTTCAAAATGTCTTTTGGCAAAGAAGAGAACTTTAGGGTATAAAGAGTTATCTCCCTTTAACAGATTTTTCTAGATGGAATCATTTAACGTTGGCCCCAGCAGAGAAATGAGGCAACCATGTTATACATAGTCGTGTCGTGAAATTAGCTGATATTGTCTCTGGCATGCTTTGTAGATCTGTGCGTATGCTTCGTTCTGTCGGTCTGGAAGTGTACATGCATCTTCAGCTTGGTCAGCTGTATTTTTGCTGGTCATTCATTCACTCAGTAACTAGGATTAGATTACAATCAGGTCACCAACACTTAATGGTTGCGGCTTTAGATTATCAACCTCTTCTCTCATTAACCAAAGTAATCACAGTATAGACATTCTGAATATTTTTTTTTTTACAATCCTGAGTATTTGCGTTCTATGACTAACTACATTTACTGCTGAGAGGCTTCATCCACCAATAATTTCATTTTTTCTATGAGTCTCGAGAACTTTTAGCTGTTCAATGCAAGAATGCATGTAAAACAGACGTTAAACCGGTGATTATGATGATTCCAGTCAATTTCTGTGAATGTTTATTCATTTTTATTTTGGTAACGTTCTGACTTGATTTCATTTGATGCTTAATCTATTGGATCTAGAGCTTAAAAAAAAAAGTCTGAGTGAATCAAATATTATTTTGGTAACGTTCTGACTTGATTCCATTTGATGCTTAATCTATTGGATCTGGAGCTTAAAAAAAAGTCTGAGTGAATCCAATATTATTTTGGTAACGTTCTGACTTGATTCCATTTGATGCTTAATCTATTGGATCTGGAGCTTAAAAAAAAGTCTGAGTGAATCAAATATTATTTTGGTAACGTTCTGACTTGATTTCATTTGATGCTTAATCTATTGGATCTGGAGCTTAAAAAAAAGTCTGAGTGAATCAAATATTATTTTGGTAACGTTCTGACTTGATTTCATTTGATGCTTAATCTATTGGATCTGGAGCTTAAAAAAAGTCTGAGTGAATCAAATATTATTTTGGTAACGTTCTGACTTGATTCCATTTGATGCTTAATCTATTGGATCTGGAGCTTAAAAAAAAGTCTGAGTGAATCCAATATTATTTTGGTAACGTTCTGACTTGATTTCATTTGATGCTTAATCTATTGGATCTGGAGCTTTAAAAAAAGTCTGAGTGAATCCAATATTATTTTGGTAACGTTCTGACTTGATTTCATTTGATGCTTAATCTATTGGATCTGGAGCTTAAAAAAAAGTCTGAGTGAATCAAATATTATTTTGGTAACGTTCTGACTTGATTTCATTTGATGCTTAATTTATTGGATCTGGAGCTTAAAAAAAGTCTGAGTGAATCAAATATTATTTTGGTAACGTTCTGACTTGATTCCATTTGATGCTTAATCTATTGGATCTGGAGCTTAAAAAAAAGTCTGAGTGAATCCAATATTATTTTGGTAACGTTCTGACTTGATTTCATTTGATGCTTAATCTATTGGATCTGGAGCTTAAAAAAAAGTCTGAGTGAATCAAATATTATTTTGGTAACGTTCTGACTTGATTTCATTTGATGCTTAATCTATTGGATCTGGAGCTTAAAAAAAAGTCTGAGTGAATCAAATATTATTTTGGTAACGTTCTGACTTGATTCCATTTGATGCTTAATCTATTGGATCTGGAGCTTAAAAAAAAAAGTCTGAGTGAATCAAATATTATTTTGGTAACGTTCTGACTTGATTCCATTTGATGCTTAATCTATTGGATCTGGAGCTTAAAAAAAAAAGTCTGAGTGAATCAAATATTATTTCTGAACTTACTGGTTGAGTTTGTCGTTTCAGCCATTGGTGCTGCCGCAAGAACTCCAGAAGCTGCAAAAGGCAAAAAAAAAAAAAAAAAATTAATTCATGAGCAACATTTTTCTTTGACAACAGAAATCACATTTTTCTAACTAAAGTACTCGTTCTGTCAAAAATAATAGAAAAGAATGTTACATTTTTCGAACAAATCAATCAAGCATCGATAAAATAAGAAACGTTTTTATGTTCCAGAATTTTTTAAATGAGAATTGATAATTTGTATTTGTATCATTCAGACAACTGTTCTCAACGTTGATGTTATTCTCACAAGTGTATGTTTTGTAAATAGAGAATCTGCAATCGAAAAATTCTATTTAATCCAGACAGAGTTTGGTTTGGTTTACTGGGCTTATAGATATTAGATTTGGGTGTATGATCCGATTCTTAGGACACTGTAAGTTCCACCTTGATGTCATCAAACAATTCTTTCATGGTGCTAACTTGGTAGCATCTTTGTCATATGGTGGCCTTGGCTCTTGAAATGGACAATATCTCCAGTCTCCATCATATCGCCGCATCCCTGTGCTTGTTTCACAAATACTTCCATGGAGTGATCTCTGACGAACTTCCTGCACTCGTGCCTCCTCAACGAAAATACCTTCGATCAACCCAACCAGCAGCTAAATCCTAGCCCTTCACTGTAAAGGTACCGAGATTCCAGAAGATTTTCTAGCGTGAAAGCTTTCGGCAGACTGCTTGCCTTTGGAATTCCATTCCTGCTCCTGATCGTATAAACATGCAGGAATTTAAATGTAATGTGAATAAACTTCATGCTGCACAACTCCTCACCTAGTTTGACCCTCTATAAATATGGCCTCATCACAGTAGCCATTTATACTTCAGTGGCAATATGCCTTGTTTGGTGTAAACAACAATATATATCATGAATGAATGAATGAATGCGAAAGTTTTTTTTCCGCCTATCCAAACTATATTAGCATCAAAACGGGTTACACTTATTTAATTCTATGATATAACATAATATGTTTAATACCGTATATATAGTAATCTTCAAACACTCACAAACAACTTTAGATGTTCATAATTTGCATATTTATTTTTCTTTTCTAATAAATTAATATTCTATAATATACATTTGTAATTTGCATTGTCATATTTCTTATATATACGAAATAGTTTCGCCGATAGTAAAACGTCTGATGTTGCTGGGATGCAGAGAACGGATACTACACTTTGATCTTAACCAAAAAGAAACAAACTACATTAACCTATTATGAAAAATAATGTTTTTATGACTAGTCATTTTTAAATTAAAGAAAATTTTTTTATCTATTGTATTATTTTTTAATGTGGGTGGATATTGTAGTATCGGTGCTGTTGCCATCAGATCGTCCTCCCAAGAATTACCTCCTCCTTTTTAAGAGGGTGGGAATAATCCTTCCAGGTATTATAATCTTCCTTTGAGGAAGGGTTAATGTAGTATCTGTTCTGCTTTCATGAGATCATCTTCCCAGAGAATACTTTCTCCTTTTTTTAGGGGAGGGGTAGTGTAGTATCTTTTCTGTTTTCATGATACCATACTCGCAGACATTACCTTCTCCTTTTATGAGAGGGAATACTCCCAGGTATTACCTCCTCTATTTTGGAAGAGGTATTTTAGTATCTGTTCTGTTATCATGATATCATCCTACCAGGCATTACCTTCTATTCCGCGGTATAGTGTAGTACATGTTTGTTCATCTTGATACCATCCTCCCAGGAATTACCACCTCCTTTTTTGGAGAAAAGAGAAAAATCCTTCCAGATTTTATTTCTTCCTTCGGGGGGGGGGGGGGGGTAGTGTAGTATATTTTCGTTCGTCATGATACATTCCTCTCAGGCATGACCTCCGTTTTGGAGGCAGTATAGTATATGTTCATTCCTCACGATACCATCATCCCAGGATTACCTTCTCTTTTTTTGCAAGGGGGGGGGCGGTAGTGTACTATTTATTCTATTTTCATGATATCATCGTCCCAGGCATTACCTCCTCCTTTGGGGGTCAGTGTATGTAGTTTGTTCACGATGATATCTTTCTAGTCCAGCAAAAGGGAGGGAGCATATATTTGCTAATATATTATAAAGTCAGGTATGTTTATGTATCTGTATTGTTACAAATGTAGGGTGATCGAACCCAAATTAGAGAGGTAGGATGCATTTAATAAACATTTTATTAACGCGAGCAGAGTCCATTTTGTCCTATGTCGAGAGCATCCATGAGGGTTGATCTGTGCGACCGAAGGAAATGTACTTGACACGTCGAACCAACATCCTGACTGACCCTTTATTCCAACACTCACTAAAAAGGAATTCAGCGGCTAACCAGCAATACCCCATCCCACCCCACACTTAACTGAACGCAGATGACTCCACATAAAAGGGCCATGCGTCATGGCTTGAGAAGATAAAATTAGCACTCATCGAGGTCAAATCGAAAGAATATCTCACACACACACACACAATCCCTTAAGTCGCCTGCTACTATAAAGATCTGTCAATGTAGAAACTGGGAGCCAAGCCACAATGATGAAACGAAAGCCTTCAGGGTTATTTCTTTTCCAAACTGTCGCTGAGTATAAACCTCAGGGAGAGACGAGTACACCTTCCTACGAGGACTGGATAGCGCCGAGACGAAACACAACAGCCACATATGCACATGCGGTCCCCGGCGCTTGCTGCCAACGACCTGTCCGTCAAATGACCAGACTTTTTCGACCCTGTCTGGGACACGCATTTCCACGAGTGAGTAAACCCTCATTTCCTTCCCTCCTTGAGTTGCTTCGGACTTACCTTGTTCATGAAATTTGCTCGCCATAATTATGTTAGACAGTGTCCCTCTCTTTTAAAATAATGCTCTGCCTTTTTTTAAATTATTTGTTTTATACATGATTATCCCTTCCCCATTATTTTGTAAATATCGTTTGTATCTTAACTTGGTGTTTGCATCATTTCTTATTTGCTCGTTATTATTCCTTGTTTTCGATGCGATGTCTTGAATTGGAGAAATCACTCTGTATTCTGTTTGTAATATCGGAACCTGCGAGCCATTTTCCAGACACGTTTTTTTATAATTATCATTGTTACGTGCTCGCTGCCATAATCTCGACGAAGGTCGTGCATGACAAGATGTATTGGATTCACTCTTAAACTAAATAATCGATCATTATGAGTTTTGGAATACAGCTGCAAGGCATAAGGCATCTAAATGTGGGCTATATTTAGTTTTATGCAAAGGGGTAAAAAATGGGGTGAAAGCCCTTCGTGAAAATTCAGATACTACCGATTTTTGAAATTTTAAGAATTGGTATTAGGCATGAATTAATATTCCCAAAATTTCAGTTTCTTTAAAGTATTTTTAGGAGACATAATATTGGCACAACCTCCAAATTTGATCGATAGACAACAATTAAACACGATTCCCTGAATTTAAATTTTTTTGTAAGCTTTACATTTTAGACATTTTCTAGAAACAAAATCATGTAACGGATTTTGATCAAAATTGGAATCAGGATTCTAGACATAAGGTTTAGTATCATTATATCTTGATCTCTGTAAAGGGATATGGAAGTGGCGCAAAACTGTGGTGTTCAGGTAATTCATTTAACCCGACCTAGGATGGGTATTCTTCTAGTGTGTGTATATATATATAGTAAGCTATGAAAATATATTTATGGCAATTAAGCTACACAGAGGCTCCCGCGTTTTATCCCCGGGGGGAATCTTCAGGCTAAAATGCATGGAACCTCTGTGTAGCTTAATTGCCATAAATATATTTTCATAGCTTACTACCTAGCTCTACTTACGTATCGAGCACTATTGAAGTAAATACTGAAAATTGATACATAAAAAATTATATCTCCTTATAAAATGTTATGTGGATACATGAAATAGTAATATATACATGAAATAGTAATATATATATATATATATATATATATATACACACACACACACACACACACACACACGCTCACATACCGATATAGGTAACTAGAGTATTCCCTCCCCTCCCCCTATGTTAATTCTACTGGGGGCATATCAGGAGGAAAAAACGAAACCGTAAAAGAAAAATCATCAAACTTACTGGAACATGGAGAATGGTTCAATGAGATATCATCAATTGCCATATCATTCTGATAGTTGTTCCCCTTAGTAGCCATGAAGGTCACTTTGAGGGCAGCATTGCTCGGCAGCAGGAGACAATGTGAAAACCAGTGATCGCCCTGGTTACCAATCTTACTCCAAATGACAGTTTGTAATCCAGTGTTCAGGTCTGTAACAACCAGACCGAGGGAGCCCATCCCATCACCAAACATATGATAATAGAAATGAAGACTGCTGGTTTGTTGTGTCTGGAACGCGGGTGATGTTAACATAGCTTGGTCTCCTTCGTTTCCATTTGAACCTTCAGTGTACATGAAATAGCCTACACAAACAAAAACAAAAACATTCAATACATTATAAAAGTACATTATAATCTGAAAGAGAATTTTAAAAACTTATTATTCCAAGTTTTCTCTATCTATATATTAAGATGCATAACCTCAAACTTCCTTATCTAAATGAATAAATGTGAAAGTTTTTTCATTTATCACTCGTATATTATAATCAAAACGGGTTAGTGTTATTTAAATCAATAATTCAAAATAAAATCTTGATATTCTGTGTATATAGTGAATATAACATAGCATAACTATTTTTTAAACCGTTCATAATTAATTAATGTTTAGTATTATTAATTTGGAATTGCATTGGCTTATGTTGGCTATCTATATGCAATAGTTTCGTCTATATTAACAGTAATTGATTAAAGTTATTTAATAAATAAATCGGAAAAATATCTAAAACACCTTAAGTTTGAACTCCATTAGTTCACTGACGACCTTACTGGCGAAGCAGAAGAGAGAAGAGAAATGGGGAGTGGGAGGGAGAGTGTGGTTCTCTCGCTCGATCCTGTGCAAAAATCACCCCCTAAAAAAATTTTCTTCCTTTTTTAACTTGATGGAAAGAAAAAAAACAAAAACATTTTATCATTTAAAGTGGGAAAAATTTATTTTTTCGGACCAGTTTTAGAGCAGTCCAGTCAAACTTAGGGTTAGTGTTAAAAACATTAACTGCCCTAACAACCTAGACACTAAAAAAGAAACTCATTTTTTGAAAGGGGGGGAGGGGAATTACCAAAGTTTATTAAAATTATGAAATTCTCTGAGTAAAATATATTTTTTTAGTTAATTAATTGCTGCCGGAGGGCGGGTAAGTTTTGCTAGTGAATATGATAAGCATGACAGTTGTCTCCATCTGCTCACTACACCCTTTTCTCTGTCAGTGTTTTCCTTGTCAGATTTATCTGATTTCTTTTGTATCTATTTCTCTTGTATCTATTTCCTTGTTTCACATTTTCTAAACTAAAATTGACATTTTTATAAACTTCAAGAAAGAGGCAAAATAAAAAATAAAAACAATTTTTTTTTTTTTCATCTTGACCTTTTTTATCTAATAATTTTGCTTGATACAACAAGCCTCGTCAGAGCTTTAGACAAATAAAAGGTATTAACCTTTTTTTTTCTTTCGTAACAATCCTTCCTGGTCTTGTAGAAGTGACGTCCGATGTTGTGTGGACTTAACGGTGTAAATGTCTCTTAAATTTGAACTTAAATCGCGTATACATTTGGGAAAGTTCATTTTTTTTAAGCATCTTTAAAATTTTTAACTTCAAGAAAGAGGTTGTTACGAAAAAATAAAAATAAGGTTAATACCTTTTATTTGTCTAATGCTCTGACGAGGCTTGTTGTATCAAGCGAAATTATTAGATAAGAAAAGTCAAGATGAAAAAAAAATATATTGTTTTTGATTTTGATAAAAATATCTGCATCTAACATATTTTTTTTGAAGGCATTTTGCCTCTTTCTTGAAGTTTAAAATTTTAAAGATGTTTAAAAAAATGAACTTTCCCAAATTGAAATTTTTATATTTATGGGTTCTTTAAATCTATAGAGCTAAAATTAAATTCTATTTATTATATAAAAAAATTAATTTAGTAAAAAAAACAAAAAAAAACAAATAAACAAAACACCAAACAAATATTCTTAAGCCGCATACATTCAAGTTGCATGGTTAGCGATCAAAATCCGGTTTCAAACTCCTGGAGGAGTCTAAAATAAGATGCTTCCACTCAACCGGTACGTTTCTTCTTCCTTCAGTTTTGTTATTTAGAGTGCTACAAGTGTCCGGACTACGAGTGTCCCAGATTACGAGGTAGGTAATACCTGGCACTTCTCACACCTGCTCTCCATGTATTCCAGTCCAAAGGGTCGACATCAGCCAGGTTGCATACTATTATATCACTTCTTATGCACTCGAACCACATCTTCCTCAGTTTACTACGTTTTCTAGTGTCTATGAAATTGATGCAAAAGATAGCACGCTGTAGATAGCCGAAGCACCCGAGATGCAGAGTGCGTAAGGCATCCGTAATCTCATCAATATCAAGTTTCTGATAAAGCACGATTGATGAGGTCTTTTCTTCCAGTTAGTAGCTGCACATCTACCGGATCATGGCTCGATCATTATGTTTAGCGATGAAAGTTCTATTGCAAACTTAATGTGACAGACCAAAGAAAATTGCATTTTTTAAATAACTTCAAAACTCTTTAGTCAATTAGGGACTGTAACAGCGAAACTGGATAGTGGGATGGAATGTAAGGGAGATAACTACATTGTATTTTTTCCACAAAATCGGACATGGATTGTGCTCTGATACCCCCACGATGTAAATTCACTAGACCAACCCGACAATGTGCCAAATCCCATCCATTCACTGTGGAGGTCCCCAGATGCCGAAGAGCTTTCTACTCCAAAAGCTTTCCTTGTGCTGCTGGACTCTGGAACTCCCTCCCTGCTCCCCTGATGTTACTGACATGCAGAAATTTAAAACTAACTGACAGCTCCTAATTTAGGTTGACCCCCCCCCCCCCAAAAAAAAACAAACAAAAAAACCTTCAACTTTTTTTCTTAGTAGCCCCTTACGTCTACAGTGGCGGCCTGTCTAGTTTGGGGTAAACTATGTTAAAAAAAAAAAAAAAATTTCAATCTTTGAAAACATTTTTTTTAATTAATTGAAAAAAAAAAAAGAAAAAAAAAAGTTACATTCTTATCCCAATATTCAGTTCCGCCCTGTAACCCAACGAGGCTAAGATGATAATTAAAGCTCACATGATTTAATTATAAATCGTCTGCCGATGGTGAAATTGAATTAATTAATATATTTAATATGCTAGCTACAGAGAAAGCCGGAGACGTGGTCCACGTGTGAGAATCTAATTCAAGTCACTAAACACTGTTAGAAATCGCAGTGTTGGGCTGTTCACACTTGCTGACCCCCTCCTACGGGAAGGAAGAGGCGATCTTCGGCATTGACCATAAGGATTTTTTGGCGCCTTTGCTAAGCACGTGGTTTTAAAAATCCCTGTTTTCAGGCAGTTGAGATTTAGTGAGGCTACTATGAACCTCGTGCCAACTCCAAGGATCTTTAAGCATTTTCTCTAGTGTTGTGGAGTATTAACCACGCGCCAACTCTGGATATTCAGAAACTCTTTGAACATTAAAGACCGAGCTATATGTAACCTCGTGTCTAAATATTATTTAAAAATTCTAAGTGATGATCGCAACTTTCAGGCTGATCACGCAGATCTCGCAACGTTCTGCAATTTGAAAAGAAGTCACTTCCATGAAATGAAGGTAAGCGTGAATTTCCTAGCGTTGCGATTCGTGATCTTTAGCCATCGTTTATGTGAGGAGAAATTCTCACAACGCAGAACAAAGGTTATGCAACATGTGTATTGTTTCGACCACAATTCTCATCGTGATTGATATTTTCACAACGTTACAGCCGATGTAACCTCTGACCTTCTTCAGGTGCATCTTTCCAAACTTGTGAATCTTTGTCGAACTCAGGGAACCTCTACGGAATTTCTAATTCAACCTTTTTAATCAACGTGGGTAGATTCTCGTTGTGTCAACCAGGCTGAGAGACATTGTGGAGGTCGGGTAGTCCTTTCCATCTCTCCCAGATCCGTAATGCATGTCCAGAGTCGAACGTTAGAACGTCGTGGTGGTGATGGCGAGTAGCAAGTAATTCTTAACACTTGGCGCTGTTGTCGACACAGCGTCAAATGCAAGGGAAATAACTGTTTCACGCCGGCGATTCATTATTTCTTGAAAAGAGAATTGGGACGCTGAAACCGTACGCAACTTATTAGAAAGTGTCGAGTTTGTTAAACACTGTAACATAATAAAAAAATGCGACAATAATTGCAGATGAATTTTAATTTTTATTAAAAAGAACTGCCGATCATTTTAAAATACAAGATTGTTTTTATTACATGTAACAAAGTTTATAACATACTAATAAAAGAAAATTGCTGAAAAATAGAAAAAACGGTTGATTTAATTTTATTTAAATTAGGTTATAGATAATTAAATTAGGAATACTATCTAAAAATTTTTTTTGGTGTTTCTGCTGTTTCACCATGACATGTCTTAAAAGAAAATAGCTAAAGAAATGTATAAACTTTGTTATGTACTTACGTGGTAGCTTAATAGAAGAGTATACACCAAAAATTACGCAAATTCATCCAGTATTTTTGTCATTTAAAGATTTTAAAAACGATTTTTATCGTCTTCACCATCTTGTATCTTTCAATCGCCCGATTTTATCCTGGGTCAAGGGAGATAACTCATGTTTTTTAGATTTTTTTTGTTTTCTGCTAAATTGGTAATAACATTTTTTTTTAGTTATCTCCCTTGTTACAAAACGTTTAACAATAAGAAAAATCGTTTTTCTTATAATTTAATAAATACTACATAAAATTGCGTATTTTTTTTCTGTACAATCTTCTTTTCAGTTAACACGTAAGTTTTGAAAATTTATTTTCTTCCCCTTTAGGCAGCGCTGGGAGTTGAGGTGGTGGGGTCAACATTAACAGCTGATTGCACTCTACGAACTATCTTAAGTTTCATGTATCTGCTTGCAGCATCATCGTCATAGTCAACATTTCTGCTGATGGGTCGACTCGTTGTCCCTTGCACTACTTAACCTATGATCATCATCATTGTCGTCATCAGTTACCCCTTTCGCCTGCCCCCCCCCCACACCTTTTGTCACAGGCGACGACGGTGACAGCAGTCTGGAAGAGGAGGGGGCACGTGGGAACGGAATAAAAATTTAAAACTTATTCGCCAATCCGAATTTGTCACCCTAAAGGAAGGTTGTTTCAATCCGGTCTCCTTCTGTATACGATACAGAAGTAAAACCTTTCCCTCGAAAGAAAGAAAAACCAACGGGTATTTCCTAACAGAAGTTTTGTAACCCTTTTGTTGGTTCAATTGGAAGATTTTAAACCCTTTATGGGTTTTATTTTAAAGAGGTTAAAAACTAGAGGCTTTTAATCAAATATTATTAGGGGTAAGAAAAACCCGAGGTTTAAAAGAAAAGGAGAGAATATTGATTTTGAAGAAAAGAAAATCGTTTCGGTACTTTTCTAGGATTCCCTTTGAAGGGACAAATATTAAAAAATATACTTTTTATATGACGTTTGAGCGAGAGAGCCCAAGCATCTTTAACCTTTTAAAGGTTTTGTTTTTAAAAAACTATCGGACAGTGAGAAAAACGGACATTTGAAGCCTGTCTTAAAAAAGACAAATTTTTATCATGTGTTGTTGCATGTCACTTCTTTTTTTGAGCCTTTTCTTTTTCAAGTAAGCCTGTCCTTTTTTATTTTGGGAGAAAAGCGAGACTTCTTCACGTTTTTCTCTATTCCTTTTGTGCATGTTTTCGTTAGCTTGTAGCAGACGCTACTACGGGTCAAGTGGATATTCAGAAAGAAAATTACCTTTTATTGCGACTCCTTTTCTTTCTCTGTGTAGAGCAACTCCTTCTTCGTCTCTGTGATAGAGGAAGAGGATATCTAGTAAAAACACGTTGACCGAAAATTACGGCCAATCAGGGACCAGCAAGTGAGCTTGACCACGCGTGATTTGACCCCATATAAAAAAAGAAAAAACAAGTCGCGATATTTCTCTTTTTCCCTCTTTCCACTTTGATTCCAGGCGATAACGCCCACGGGGGTTGTTGTCCCCCCCCCCCCCGGGGCTTGATCGAGAAGGGGGCGGCATAAGTCAAAAAGAAAATAACATCATCTTCAATTTCTCTTGATCATGAACAAAGAACTTTACTCACACATACACATGACAATAGCCAAAAATATACATGCATAACTTTACATCAACCACGCTCGCACATACCCATTCATACTAACACGGACACTATGGCTGAACTCTTACACTGAACGTTTCACTCCTTAAAAATGAACTCAAACATTTTAACTGATAGCTTTACAAAATGTCTTATCAAAATTAATTGTTTTGTTAATATAAATGTTTTACTCTAATTGTTGATTTTACTAAATACAATTCTTGTTTGTAGCCCTGTTATTCCTTCGCTTTCTTTCCAATATAATAATAATGTTTTTCTTTCCTTCAGCCATAAACTCAATCTGAGACTAATTTTATTGGGCTATTTTTTGTTTTATTGTATTTTCTTTTATTGTTAACGAAGTTAACTAAGCTTTGGGAAACAAAAGCTTAGTTTTTTAACATAAATAAAACCAAATTGAATTACATGTCAGGGTATAAGTTTTTATTTGCTTCTATTTATGTCCTTGTTGTTTCTGCCCTTTTATTTTCATTCATAGTAACTAAAGACGAATTTTGATTACGACCCAAAATACTGTCAAAGTACATGACAAAGTCTCTGTAAATATTTTAATGTCAGGGTGAAACAGCACAAGCACCTTTTTTTTTTTCAAATAGGTAAATTCTCTGTATCAGGGATCAATATCTGATATAATATTTATGTATTCGTTAATTAACGAGTTTAAAAAAAAATTGTAGTTGCTTAATTTACATTGTTTCATAGTTCATTATTTAACATTCTTTAACATCTTTTTTTTTATTAATGTTATAAACTTTTGAAGGTGCTCGCGTCAAAAGGGTGGATAATGCAGAGCGGATAACTAGGTTATTTTGAAGAAACAATTTGGGACGCTAAAAACTTACACCATTTGGCACTTTGCAGAGCGGATAACTAGGTTTCACTAAGAAAATGAGCATATTTTGAAGAAACAATTTGGGACGCTAAAAACTTACACCATTTGGCACTTTGCAGAGCGGATAACTAGGTTTCACTAAGAAAATGAGCATATTTTGAAGAAACAATTTGGGACGCTAAAAACTTACACCATTTGGCACTTTGCAGAGCGGATAACTAGGTTTCACTAAGAAAATGAGCATATTTTGAAGAAACAATTTGGGACGCTAAAAACTTACACCATTTGGCACTTTGCAGAGCGGATAACTAGGTTTCACTAAGAAAATGAGCACATTTTGAAGAAACAATTTGGGACGCTAAAAACTTACACCATTTGGCACTTTGCAGAGCGGATAACTAGGTTTCACTAAGAAAATGAGCACATTTTGAAGAAACAATTTGGGACGCTTAAAACTTACACCATTTGGCACTTTGCAGAGTGGATAACTAGGTTTCACTAAGAAAATGAGCACATTTTGAAGAAACAATTTGGGATGCTAGAAACGCACAAGATTACAATTAATCATTCGAACAAGAAAACAAAACATGAAACTTCTTATAACCGAGTCTATTTTTATTTTTATTAAAAATTAATAGTCTTTATCATTTGTTTATATAAAAATGATAAGTTTGCAACCTTTAAAAGTAATTAACATCGTAAATTTTATGTTTTCTAATTATTAACGATATGTGTGAAACTAATTAACATTTAAAAATGTTTTGAATGAAGGTTTGTTGTTTCATTGTTCGAATGATTAATTGTAATAAAAATGGTATTCATTGTTCGAGTAATCTTGTATTTATTATAAAAAATATTTTAAACAAAATCGATAAATTGCGTACAAGACACGTTAATTAATGTACATTTCTTTGTTAATTAAAATAATTGCGACGATCATTATTTAAAAAAAAAAAAAACGAGATTCCGTTAGAGCAAAAATGGATGCCGCAATAATAGTAATAAAGAAATGCTCTGCTGAGCTGGCCCCTGTCCTCTCCAAACTATACAACAAATGCCTTACTTGTTTCCCTGATAGCTGGAAAATTGCCTCTGCGGTACCAGTCTTCAAGAATTCTGGAGATATAACTGATCCTCTAAACTACCGCCCGATCAGTCTACTCCCGATCTTTGCTAAAATCTTTGAATTCTTAATCAATCTAGCGATAGTCCGGCACTTAGTTAATGCTAAACTTCTTTCTGATCATCAATATGGATTCAGACAAGCACGGTCTACTGCAGATATCCTAACGGTCACCTCTGAACGCATATACCATACACTGGACAAGGCAGGTGAAGCTAGGGCATTAGCGCTCGATATATCCAAGGCCTTTGACAAGGTCTGGCATGAAGGGCTTCTCCTAAGACTGCACTCATACTGGACAAATATTTAATATAATTAAATCCTTCCTAACAAAAAGAAAGATCCAGATTGTCCTCGATGGCCGTTATTCTAAGCAACATGACATAAATGCTGGTGTACCCCAGGGATCCATATTTGGACCTCTACTGTTCCTGATTTTCATAAATGACCTCCCTGATGTCATTGAGACTGAGAGAGGAATATTTACTGACGACACTACACTACTCTCGTCATGTGGCCAAAACCGAAGCGCATATATCTGAGGCAATGGCTGAATCCTTAAAAATGACCTCCAGTCTGTAGTGGATTGGGGTAAAAAATGGATGGTAACTTTTAATGCCACAAAGACAAAGCTACTTTCCTTCAATAACTACAAGAAATCTCTTCAACCACCGATTGTCATGGCAAATAATACCCTACCTGAGAGTTCTTCAATCAAACTCCTTGGCCTAACTTTCACAGGTAACATGAATTGGAATAAATACATTGAAGACATTGTCAGGGCTGCTGCAAAGAAGGTGGGCTCCCTCTACTGTGCCAGTAAACTTCTCACACCTGACATTATCCTGTATCTCTACAAAGCCACCATCCGCCTATGCATGGAGTATTGTTGTCACATCTGGGCTGGTGCATCCTCCACTAGTCTCTCCCTCTTAGACAAGGTCCAAAAAAGAGCCGCCAACTTAATAGGCCCTCACTATCCACCAAGCTCCAGCTCTTGTCCCATCGCCACAATGTTGCTTCCTTGTGCCTGTTTTACAAGTACTTCAATGGATTGTGCTCTGATTAACTTGCTGCTCTGGTGCCTCCCACGACGTAAATTCACTAGACCAACCTGACAATCTGCCAAATCACATCCATTCACTGGACTTCTCTAGATGCCAAACAGCTTTCTACTCCAAAAGCTTCTTTTCTCATGCTGCTGGACTCTGAACTCCCTCCCTGCTCCTGTTTTCCTGACGGTACTGACATGCAGAAATTTAAAACTAAGGTAAACAGACATCTCGCTGCACAGCTCCTAATTCCCAAATGCCAAATGATGTAAGTTTTCAATGTCCCAAATTGTCTTTTTAAAATATGCTTATTTTCTTAGTGAAACCTAGTTATCCTTCTATATTATCCACCCTTTGACACAAACGCCCATTTAAACATATAAAAAAGTCTTGTAATAAAAAATGATCATCGCAGTGTTTTGTAATAAAAATAAAAATTCCTCTACCACTATCCTCCCATTTTTTTTTGTTTGTTTGTTTTATATTCGACACCTTCTAATAAGCTGCGTACGTTTTCAGCATCCCAAATTTTCTTCCAAAAGATGATGAATCGCTTAGTGAAACTTAGTTATTTTTCCCTGGCAGTTGGCGTTGTCTGCAACAGCGCCATACAATCTATGTAGTCGGCCGTTTCCTTACCAAAACCGCACTGCTGTTTTCTATGGCTCCGAATGCTAGTCGTGGACAAAGAAAGCAATTTAAACATACAAATTATTTTTGTGGGGTGTTTATTTACTTCTGTCATCTGTACATTCACCTTCGTAGTAGCCTATAGTCTAGATGGGAAGCAACCAGCAACACAAGATGTGTTCTTCATTAACAACTGCCAAAAAAACAAAAAAAAGGTAACAAAATTACATAATGCAAAAAGAAGCAATTCTTACTTTCTAATCAATACATTTGTCTCAATTTGTATCTTACCTTCTTTGTTGTCATGACGATCATGTGATGGTCCGGTCTCAGTTGATGGAGTATCTCCTTTTCCTCGAAACCAAGTAAATTCGGCACCTTTTGTTCTATAACCGCATTTGTATGGCTTTTCGAACGCGCACGTCACATTGTTGTAAATGACTATAAGATTTAAATAGAAAAACAAAAATAAAGTAAAAAGAATATTTTTGTTAATATTAGAATTATGTGTGTGTGTGTGAATTAATATTAATATATATATATATATATATATGATAATGAGATTTAAATTTTACTACAATTTAGAAGCACCGTTTGGAACGATAACTTTGAAATTTTAGAATCAGTTAACATGATGCGAGATTTTGTTAAACAAGTGAAAATGAAATATTTATTAAGTCATTTTTTTTATATAAATCCAAATTTTCGGTTTTTAAAAACCTTATTCATGGTACATACAATATATATATTTTTTCGTCTTTTTTTTCATCTTCTGGTGTTATGAAGATACTGTTTTTTTGTTTTTTTTAAATAATTACCCGTCCTATTAAAAAGGGCGACTAAATGCAATATTCTTTACCGCTTAAGTAGAAAAATACTAAGAAAAACAGCTATGTATCTATCGCCAGTAAGAAACAATAACAAAAAACTATGTAACATTATGGCGATAAAAATCGTACATATTTCGGCAAAGTGTTTGTGATCTTGTAGTAAAATGCCAGACTGCAGACAGTAATATCGTAGGTTCGATCCATACCCAGGTTAGCCATTCTGATGACGGCTGATAGTCAGAAACAGGTGACCATGTACATAAAATTTAATATATATATACATATATATATATATATATATATATATATATATATAGGGTAACCTGGGGTATTAAACACCATGGGGCATTAGGCACCAGCAACTAGGTAACCTTCACAAACCTCTCTATAGCATAACTATGGCACTTGTGGGGCAATAAGCACACAGCTTGTCTGATCATTGACCAATCACAGGCCTTATTTCTCAAGGGTCGCAGTTACTGAGCCAATTTGAGAAGCTTTTTTCCCTCCACATCTGCAATTATTTTGAAACCGACTTTACAACTTTTTACTCCCGAAGGGCAACTGAACAAAACTTTGTTTTTTTGCGAAACCACTGAGCCTGCAAACTGTTCCTTTGCTGCTTGAAGCACCTAGAGATATATCGGAGGTAAGTACCAAGACATTTTTACACTTGATTAAGTTGAGTTTCATTTTTCAGAGCTGGAAAATGTGTTATAGTGGTCAGCATTCACAGCCTATCAAATGCGATCATGATTTCTACACAAATTTAAAAACTGCTGCAAAATCAACTTTCCATGTTTTAGTATGCTAATTGCTTTGTACTGGTACTCATTTAAGCATTATGCATGTAATTGTGTAATTTGTTCAAAAATATCTTGATCTTTGAAAAAAGGCGGTGCTAATGACCTGGGTCTGCATTTTCTGAAGGAAGAGTTGAAAATCCGTTTCAGTGATGTAATAAGAAACAATTATATTAGTTAAGTTTGACCTGTTTTTATTATTGAGGAAGTTATATGAAACCAGAAATTTGTAATAACAAGTCAACATTTACTGATAATAATAAGTGGGTACACAGGTGCCTAATGCCCCATTAAAAATTTGTTTGCCCACAGAGGGTTCGCAACTATCAGAATAAGACAGTGAAAGGAGGAATCTGGCCCAGTCAAAGGAGATGGTTGCTGCATATGCGGCTGTCATTGAGAAGCAGATGCCTGTCAATCAAGCAGCCTAGTATTATAAAGTCAACAAGAAGTCATTGCTCAGGAGAATGTCTTGGAAAATCCCTATTAACGCACGTGTTGGGAAGCAAACACTACTGTTTTCTGCTAATGAAAATGAGTTTGATGAGTGCATCAAGGATGACAGGATGGGGTTGGGAATTCACTTCTGAAGAGATAAAAGACACTATAATGGAGTTTAAGACACAAAGCATAGAAACCCCTTTTGTGAATGGTCGTCCAAGGTATGCCTTGCTACAAGGTTTTTCGTCGTCATCCAGACGTAGTGCATCGTAAAACTGAGCACCTCAGCACTGCTCCTGAAACTATTGCGCACTCGTTTGAGCTTTTGAATAAGGTTCTCATAAAGAAGGGGATAAAAGATATGCCTGTCCAGTTATTTAACACAGATGAAATAGGCTTTGTAATGGACCCCAAAACAGGCACAGTTTTAGCAGAAACAGGATTAAAGAGAGTCAATCAGAGTATTAGGGGTTCTGGAAGGGAACAGATAACAGTTAACTATACAGCATTTGCTAGTGGCAAGCTACTTCAACCCTATGTTGTCTACAAAGGGAAAAACCTCTACTAGGCATGGACCTGAAGGTGCTGCCTATACAGTCAGTTAGAAATGGATGGATAGGGACCCCGCATTTTTTGGACTAGTTTGAAAATATTTTCCTGAACCACACACGTGACGTCAGTGACAATGCAAGACTTCTTGTTTTTGATAGTCATTCATCACACCCCTCTTTGGCCCTTGTAAAAAAGGCAAGAGCAAACAATGTTGTGTTGCTGCAGCTTCCGGCTCACATTGCACACCACCTGCAGCCACGTGATCGTGCTGTGTTCAGGCCTATGAAACTAAAGTAGCAGCCCCTCTTCCTCAAGTTTGCCCGAACCCACACAGGACCAATGGGAAAGAAAGACTTTCCCATGAGACTTAAGGCCCTCATAGATGAATCCTTTAAGCCAGAGATCATCAAAGCAGGATTCAGTTGCACAACCATCTATCCTTTCAATGCTCAAATTGTCACTGTGGAAAGTCAGCCTCGTGTCACTGCTCAAACAGAGCCCTCCACATCTTCCATCACACCAGTCGATCCAGTGTCTGCACTGTTCCCAAATCCAAGACCATCATTCTCATTCCCTCAACTCCGGGACCGTCATTCTCATTCCCTCAACTCCGGGACCGTCATTCTCATTCCCTCAACTCCGGGACCGTCATTCTCATTCCCTCAACTCCGGGACCGTCATCCTCATTCCCCCAACTCCGGGACCGTCATCCTCATTCCCCCAACTCTGGGACCGGCATCCTCATTCCCCCAACTCCGGGACCGTCATCCTGATTCACTCAACTCCGGGACCGTCATCCTCATTCCCCCAACTCCGGGACCGTCATCCTCATTCCCCCAACTCCGGGACCGTCATCCTCATTCCCCCAACTCCGGGACCGTCATCCTCATTCCCCCAACTCCGGGACCGTCATCCTCATTCCCCCAACTCCGGGACCGTCATCCTCATTCACCAAACTCCAGGATCCTCATCTTCAGCACCAAATTTAGGACCCTCATCCTCAGACATATTTGTTTCCTTGCTGACTTCATCTTTATCCGGTTCATTGAAAAACTCCTTCCTCAAACAACTGACTCCCCACTTTCAATCTGCAGCAAGAAGGAGATCAGCTAGAATAAAGTGATTCCGATATGGAGAGAGCCTCACAGTAGATGAAAGTATCACGAGACTCATGGAGACATCTGCTGAGGAGGTTGCTACAGCATCCAGAGGACGTGGTAGAGGAACAGGAAAAGGGGAAGGCAGGGTTTAAAGAACACCAAGACAGGAGACACCATCAACGCAACAATCCAGAATCGAGGGATTCTGACACTGAGGAATGTTGCAGATGTGGTAGAGGGGATTGCATTAACTGGGTTCAGTGTAACATCTGTGATTCCTGGTATCACATACAGTGCACCAGCATCAACATTTCACTTGAAGACCTCAAAAATGAGGAATGGCTGTGTGATTTTTTCACACAGTAGCCCCGGTGCTTAATACCCCGAGAGATGGTGTCTATTGCCCTAGGTGACTGAAATTTGTGAAAGCTAACCTTAGTTTTTTAAAAATTAAATAATATATTTTCTTCTCTGATGAACACAGGTCAAGTGGTATTTGTTTAAACAAGACATCACAAATATATTTTGCCCATGATTGTTTTCAAAGTTTCTTTGAACTAACTTTTATGGAGATGAAACAGAGCCGCTAAAAAAGGTGGTGTTTAATATCCCAGGTTACCCATATAAAATTAAACAAATTCTAAGCAACAGTTTAAAAAGACATGTAAAACAAGGGAAGTAACTCATAGATTTTAGCCATAAGTTATCTCCCTTGTCTACTGTAACCTACCACAAGGGTTGATTTCATCGCTGCCATCTTTACAATCCTGTTTGCCATCGCAAAGTTTGACATTGTCGATGCACCTTCCAGAACCACATTTGAATTCGTCATTATTGCACTCTGCAAAAAAGAAAAAATGTAAAGACAACGGATTAGACACTAATCCAGAATAAAAGTAATACATTTAAATCAACAGAATATTTCGAAAGAGGTTCGAAAAATCTGTAACCAGTTTACTTCCAAACCAAGCGTGACAATTTTTTTATATTAAGATATTTTAATTTAAAGAAAATCTGGCTATGATGCAATACAGTTAACAGCTGATAAATCGAAAACAATATATACAACAAATAACTTTTACTAAACGCAATAAAATTTAATGTTCTATCGACCTGTATAGTTTAAATCTTTTGAAAGTGTTTTAAAGTTTGTTTGTTTTTATTTCAGCATTTGTTACATATTTTCACTTAGCCGAATGTACGATTAGTTGAACGCAAGTTGCTGTTTTAGCCATTGTTGGTGAAAAGTCCCAATGCTATTAACATGCAATTGAACAATAGATCTGTTAAGGGGAGCGTTGCCCCTATCTTAGGTTTCAGACACGAAATGAAATAACAAAACCTCTTTATAACAACAACGAAAAGAGTTTATTCACAAAGGTTACCTATACTGTTTAGTATAGGTAGAAAGAAACTCGGACAGTGTTCGAGAGAGGAAGAAGAAATTAAGAGTTCTTAGAGTTGCCTGTGGTCTGTCAGCAACTATCTTCAGGCGAAGATAGTATTTGCTGACACATCCAGTAGACAGGGGCAGGAGAAAGAGAGAAAGAAGTATATCCTCGTTACTTGCCGGAGTCTCTCTCTCTCTCTGGCTACTCGTGATTCCCAAAGGGGCTGAAGTAGTTCTTCAGCCGACAGAAGGAATCCATGCGCCCTGCAAGCTGATTGGTCAGTGTGTAACTAACTCACTCAATGGGAACATTTTTCGGAGGGAGAAAATAGGTCTGTTTATGACCGCTACAGATCCAAATAGATTTGAACCTCGTATAACCAATTCTATAGTCCTGTAGAGGGATAAACAAATTATCAAAATTTTCTGTCCTCGGTCAATGAAGGAGAAATCCTTCTAGATAGAGGCAATTTTAATTTTTGTCCCAATGTTGCATCCTTGTGCTTCTTTTACAAGTAATTCAATGGAATGTGCCCCAACGAACTTGCTGCTCTGGTGTCCCCACAACGTAAATACACCCGAGCAACCCGACAAGCAGCTAAATCCCATCCCTTCACTGTGGAGGTCCCCAAATGCCGGAAAGTTTTATACTCTAATAGTTTGAACTGCTAGCCTTTTGAATTCTCTTCCTGAAGAAATTTAAATGTAATGTGAACAAGCATCTTGCTGTACAACTCACCACTTGGGATGCCATCTATAAATCTGGCCCCTAATTCACAGTAGCCCCTTACGTCTCAATGGCAATGTGCTTTGTTTTGGGTGAATAAAACTTAAAAAAAAAAAAAATCCGAAGTATCCTTTTTCGGGGAGCTCGATTTTCCACGCGGTAAACCCCGACCTTATTTCTAACTACGCCTTCGTAGGGTAGACAAGTAAATAGAGAGAAATTATCAAAAGAATAACAAAGCAATCCACACAAAAATATATTTAGTTTTATTGAGACCAGTTAACAGTTTGGAATGATAACCAAAAGTGCCAACGAAATAAGACGCGAAACATGTTTAGATTGCATGCAACATTTAAATATAAATTAACTTATAGCTTTGTAATTTGAAACGGTTTAAGAAACCGGTAAAAATGCAGAAACTTCTTTTCTTTTTTTTTTTAAATAAATATTATTTATTTAAAATTCAAATTTTCGATTCACACAGGAATCATCAGGATAATAGACAATATTATTTTCTTCCTCTTTTTTAAACGGCATGGTGTCGCTTGATATTGTGCTTCATTTGTTAACGAAGTTCGTTGTGTAATAATGTCCACAGAGTGGTGTGTGTTCCCTGATCGCACGTTATAAGTATTAGTAAAATATTTCCACTGTATAGAATGCATTTAAATTTGTAATTTGAAACGGGTTAAGAAACAAGTAAAAATGCAGAGACTTTTTTTTTTAAGTAAACATTTATTTAAAATTCAAATTTTCGAATCGAAATATTTTCGAATCGAAATATATTCTACATTTCGAGATTTTATTTGTATATTTTGGCAGTCACATTCCTCATGATCTTAAAAATTCCCTTTTGTCTCGAATGTATCTGATGCCGCTGTCATGGCTATTTATTTTTGTCTTTTTTATGTTTACTTATTTGTAAAATATTGTACTTTTTTCCTTTTTATTGATCTGAATCTTTTCCTTCATTGCAGTTGTCACATCTGCATATGTGCATTAGAAATAAACTATCATTTAAACATAATTCACACAGTTTTTTAGTTTTCTCACCCAAGACAAGTAGTTAAGGAATCACACAGAGTCAAAGAACATATGATGATGGGGCAGTTTCCAATTTGCTTAATTCAACCATTAGCTGAATTAGCCATGTGGTCACCCATATAAAAGGGTGACTTAGGAGTTCACTTCCTCTTTACCCCCTTTTCGATTTGATCTTGTCGGTCATTCGTTACCTCAATTCAAACAAGTTCTTTTTGACATGCGGTCAGTCATTTCTTTGTCCAGACAAGTTTTCTTTGACATGTTTTTCAGACAAAATCTCTGCACATATCCCTCAATCCATTTTTTATATATATCAACATATTAGGAAGCTTTGACATGTGCACATATTTCGTGAATTACTTGTAACCACAGATTAATACTATTATACTTTAGTAGATTTTATTATTTTGTTTTTTTATCCCTTTTGGTAATCGGTTAGAATGTATAAGAAACGGATAATTCTTGTCATAAGATGAAGAATTTGGTTTCTCCAGTTTCAGTCGCAACAATTACCATAAGATTGAAATGCGGGAGTGAGGAGAGGAGGCATTGGGAAAAGGTTCGACCAATTTATATGAAAGTGTATGAAGAAATTAACTTACCGCAATTTGTTTCATCGCTGAAATCCATGCAGTTAATCTGCCGATTACATTTTCCAGACGAATGATAACACAGATCGCCAGATGCACAAGCCAACCAATTTGCATCACAGGCTAAGCAAAAGACAAAACAAAAATCACTGGTCATTTAGTATGTCCTATCGAGGATCGCTTACTTTATCAATAAACCCACTTCAACTTAAATAAAAATGAGAAAATACTTTAAACCTTAGTGAGATAGAGTGACGCCCCTTTGTCTAGAAACGATGACTTGCAAAAACTGGATTGTGAACCGTTTTGCACTTCATTCCTGGATAACATAATATGCACTTTGTTATGCAAATTATTTCATCGAATTATCTAACAGTGGATCTGTTACAATACCCGTTCCTTCGGGAGACCCGGTAGCATCAAACAAAACAATGATAGAGACAAGGACGTGCTCGAGAAACTGTTTCTTTATTCTTCACCACCAGCTGGTGTAAGTTGGGTATACACACACATATATGATTAAATATTTCTTTGTTAGCAAAAGTCCTTTGGCATTATTGTTCTTTCCCTTGTCTTACGAAGAAACCTTTCTGTACATTGACGGCGGTTGATTTTCGACTCTACCTAACGTAGGTTATTTTAACGAAAACCAGGCAGAGTGATTTACCTTGCAACCTAGAGGGAAACACGACAATACGTTCTGTAGCAGTCTGCTCTCAGAATCTAGGGAAGGCTTGTGGTCTCCACGCCAGTTGTTTACGGCAGTGTGGCCGTGGTGGGGATAACTCTCTTCGGGGCTGACCCACAACAAGTTTTTCTCTATATCCTCCCAACTCATATCTCTGCTAGGTAAGCGCTCCTTCTTCCTTCGTTTAAAACCGCCGTTTTAATTTCTGACTTTACACTCTTGGTGCCTTCTTCTGGCTTCGTGCACCTGACTCTTTTAAAGGTTACGGAGTCTTTTTTTTTTTACGACGTCATACTCCGAAATGAACTCATCAACCTCACACACCTGGGCTCGTTCAAAGGTCCCAATTGCCTAATTGACAATTTATCTAGTCTTCGGCTTTTCTTCATTATTGACGGGTCATGCCCTTAGCCTTCCCGTGACGTCTTATGTGTCATTATTTTACAGATCTACTTTAATTTTTGTTAAAGATGAACTTTTTTCTAGGCATTGTTATCGTTTTTGTCTGATTATAAACAAATAGTTGCTCCGGAAATCCCGATCTGTAAGCAGCCACTTTTTAAACAAATTGTGTGTTGTACTATATAACTAAAAATAAACAGTCTGGAAACTGCTTTGATACCATTGTGTGTACTCTTTATTTGGAATATGACTTTTAAATAATTTATATCTCTCATATATACATTATATATATATATATATATATATATATATATATATATAACGTAGTAAATAACCTCGTGCAATTTTCTTTGAACTTTCATTAGGAGAGTAACATTATTCCTCTGATCAACTTTTGTTGAAAAATCTTGAGATACTTTAGTTAAATATCCCCTTCAAGTTTTTTGTTTTTTTTTAGATAAGAAAAGTTCGAAGAATCTCCCGATGACATTAAATTCTTAAAATCTCTATGGATTCCGCTATTTTTTTTTTTGTTTAATTTAATATTTGACTTACTGCATGATAATATTACAGGTGTTGCCATTTTGCCTGGTTCGGTACGATACTACGGCAGTGCAAAACCAGGGTTACATAATTGGAAGGTATAAGGTAGATTAAAGATTACAAGAATTCCGACTCAGACTTTTTACTTTAAAGTCTTCCAATAGTCAAACTTGATTATTTGGGTGTTAAAAAAATCCGACACTGACTAACTCCTAGCACTCTTACGAGTCAGACTCGAACCCAAACCTTCGATTCCACAACCCTGTACAAGACGCTTTCTATTTTGATGGTTGTTTTGTTTTATGGCATATCAACACTTTTTGGGTTATTTAATGCCGCATCCAGTCATTTTGGTAAAAGTTTCTATGCTTCAAGTTCTTCATACATTCAAATGTGTATTCATGGTGTTTCGTTTGGTTATTTTTGTAGAGGAAAATTGTTGTTTTTGGCTTTGCAGAACATGATTGAGTTTTGCAAAGGGAAAGGAAAAAAATAACATCAATGTTTGGTGCATTTTAAGTCAAGAAGCCGGTATTTTCAGACAGCCTGATCTGGTAGCACCAGTTCTATTTTACCATTTGCGTGCAATTTGTTTCTTTTGCAATTGTGAATCTCTTGTAGTAAATTACTATGGAGCTTCCATGAAGGAAGAGTTAGTACGTGATTTGGGGCAATTTCTTTAAATTTAGAAACAAACTGTAGATTATGGTCCTTTAACGAACATGTGAGCACTAAAAATGTAAAAGCTAGGATATAAAGTGTTCATTAGGTTTACAAAAATATTTAAAAATCGCCCCAAAACGTTGCTAACCTTAATCTGAAGCTGTGCTCGAATTTGTTATCTGTTATTTAAATTTTTTTTTTTTTAGAAATACTGATGGTGGAGTTCTCTGCTCTTTGAATGTTTTTCTGTTAGGTGAAGGTGTAACAATTAAACTTACTTAGATTTAAACAGGCTCCTTTCTTAATACTGATATCGTCAAGCACAATGAAAGGTCGGGGTATCGAATCGAGTGGGGCTCCAATGATATCAAAATAGACTTGCGTGTCCGCGTACTGGGAGGCAGGAAGGGAGACTTGCGCCTTTGCCCACGCATTAGCTTTGTGCTTCGAATACGACCACAAGGTTTTAGTTTCTTTTCCACTCGAGAAGCTGACCTTTTGAAAAAGAAACAAAAAGACAATAATAAGCAGAGTAAATATAAGAGCGGTGCTCTGGAGGCCTCCATAATTTTATTTTTGTCTCTTCACTTGCCAGAAACAATTATTCAGAGTAACAACATATTAAAAAAAAAAATTAAAAAAAATGCATATGTGGTAATTTGGCCGAAGTTTAAATTCCATCAAATTTTAATTAAAAATGTTTTTTTTTAATCGTTATATTAAAATTTGAAAACATTGTTTTCGGTGCTTCTTGAGTTAAAACAATCTTATTGAATTTAATCAGTGCTCATCTGGCTGGCCAGTTGAGCTTAACTAAAACAAGAACCACCCATCTGTGGAACACAATATCACGGGGCTGCTTCCCAGCTGACTACAACATGATCGTTTTCAAGTTCAATGTTAACAAATTCATGTTGAGCGGTCCTCTTAAATAATCAAATTTTGTCCAGTCTCAACCATCGTTACGAATCTCATGGTGTTGTCTCACTGTCCACCTGAAAAACTTGTTTGCCCTTGTCCAGATTACTTCATACATATGAATCAAATTTCATCAAAATAGGATATGTTTGAAGTTTAAAGGGGTTATGCTCTCATAGCCGCTTTGAGTGCACTTATAGATTCAGGGACACTTTCATTGTCTTACCTGATAAATTTTACATACAAATACACTTAGATTTTATGTAGATTCTCTAACCTTTCTATAGGGAACACACAAACACAGACATTGAGTTATTTATATATATATATATATATATATTGATTGAGTGAGTGATCGCATTACTCAATATACAAAGATCATTAAAGTCTTTTCACTTTCAAGTAGAATAAAATTAAAAGTATTTTATTTTTATGCCAACCCCTCAATACTACGTGTCTACCTCCTAAACACACACATATATATATATATATATATATATATATATATATATATATATATAACCAGAATATATTTGTTATACCAGCACAGGGCTGTTAAATGTGAATGATCCATTTATTATAAAATTATGTAGCAAACTGAACACCCTGGAAAAATATTAAACAATCATCTTGGAAAATTTGCTTTCTGATGAACCAACATTTTGATCTTTCGTGATACCATGTGATGTGGGGGAACATAAGTGTAAGAGAAGTTAGTCATATTTTAAATTATTAAGAGAAAATTATATTTACAAACATCAAAGAACCTACATGCATAAGCCAGATATCGAACTAAAAACTCTAGATTTAGATTAAATCAAAAGAAAGAAAGAAAAGTTTAGATTTCTTTTTTGTCTACAAATAATATCGCTGAAATTCGGAATTCTCTTGTCAGGGAAAGAGTGATTAGACGTAGCAAGTAAAGCCAATTCAAAGCAATAATAATTTTTGGGAAAAAGACAATTTTAGAGGAGGATGGTTTGATTTGTCCGTTTTAAGGTATACCAACACTTTTGGAGCTACACATTGCCGACACGTAATACCGATTGTAAACAATTCAGTGTATGCAATTAATCGAACGCAAGTTACTATTGGACCCATAGCTGGAGGGGAGTTTTAGTTTTATACTTTTCCAAAGGATCATGGTGTATAATTTAACACAATAGATCCGATAGGGTTTGAACTCTGCATGGCCGATTCTTTAGTCTGCGAGAATATCCATTAGGTCAGTTGGCAGCCTTCATGAACTGAAGTTTGTTATATTGTTTTATACAGGATCTAAGTAAACAGTTATAAAATAGAATGTCTTCAAACCTGAAGGGTAACAGTGGAATCATATTGGAAATAAAACTGTAAGCAGTGTGGGATGTTTTCAGACTTTAGGTCAAGCGTCATCCGTTGGCTCCAAGGGTCCGTTGTTTTGTGATACGTCGGCGCATAAGCAAGCATTCCTGATGAAAAAAATAAATGCATTTTAGAATATATAAATGTTCAATGTTGTTAAAATGTTTAATGACTTCATTGTAGTGGTTGCCAGGCATCATACATTGTCTTCATACAAATCTATACAACAATACGCTAAAGCTTTTCATGTTCGTACGTTATCACCTTTCACACACATTTAAAAAAAATGAGATCGTCCGATCAGCTAAGATAGTGATTGGTGAAGAATCTAATGTTGCTAACGTAAAAAATTCTGACTTTACTCATTTTAAAATGAATTGTTCGAAAATCAAATTATTTATGTCATCCCGTCGACTAAAACATTTTTTAAATACATAGATTTCAAAATGGGACATTCGTTTTATTGATTGGAAATATATTTAACTGACAATTATTTTTACGGTAAGAAGGCAGATAACAATTTGTTTGAAAAAGAATTCCTATTGTTTTAAAGAACAAAATAAAGAAACATTCGTTTTAATTAAAGAATATTATTTTTATGGAAGAGTCAGTTTTTCTTCGGAGCATTAATCCTGGGAGACATACCTTAATATATGAGAGAATGGAAAGAGCGAGGGAGAGGGAAGAGGAAGAGAGAGAAGGGAAGAGGAAGAGAGAGAAGAGAAGAGGAAGAGAGAGAAGGGAATAGGAAGAGTGAAAGAGAGGGGAATAGGAAGAGAGAGAGAGAAGGGAATAGGAAGAGAGAGAGAAGGGAATAGGAAGAGAGAGAGAAGGGAATAGGAAGAGAGAGAGAGAAGGGAATAGGAAGAGAGAGAGAGAGAAGGGAATAGGAAGAGAGAGAGAGAAGGGAATAGGAAAAGAGAGAGAGAGAAGGGAATAGGAAGAGAGAGAGAGAGAGAGAAGGGAATAGGAAGAGAAAAAGAGAAGGGAATAGGAAGAGAAAAAGAGAAGGGAATAGAGAGAGAGAAGGGAATAGAGAGAGAGAAGGGAATAGAGAGAGAGAGAATGGAATAAAGAGAGAAAGGAATAGAGAGAGAGAAGGGAATAGAGAGAGAGAGAGAATGGAATAAAGAGAGATAGAGAGAGAATGGAATAGAGAGAGAATGGAATAGAGAGAGAGAGAGAGAGAATGGAATAGAGAGAGAGAGAGAGTGAGAGAGAATGGAATAGAGAGAGAGAGAGAGAGTGAGAGAGAATGGAATAGAGAGAGAGTGAGAGAGAATGGAATAGAGAGAGAGTGAGAGAGAATGGAATAGAGAGAGAGTGAGAGAGAATGGAATAGAGAGAGAGTGAGAGAGAGAGAGAATGGAATAGAGAGAGAGTGAGAGAGAATGGAATAGAGAGAGAGTGAGAGAGAGAGAGAATGGAATAGAGAGAGAGAGTGAGAGAGAGAGAGAATGGAATAGAGAGAGAGTGAGAGAGAGAGAGAATGGAATAGAGAGAGAGTGAGAGAGAGAGAATGGAATAGAGAGAGAGAGAATAGAATATAGAGAGAGAATGGAATAGAGAGAGAGAGAATGGAATAGAGAGAGAGAGAGAATGGAATAGAGAGAGAGAGAGAATGGAATAGAGAGAGAGAGAGAGAATGGAATAGAGAGAGAGAGAGAGAGAATGGAATAGAGAGAGAGAATGGAATAGAGAGAGAGAATGGAATAGAGAGAGAGAGAAGGGAGGAGAGAGAAAGTGATTTTTCAAGTCTAATGTGAACAAATACTTGTCGAGTCGTTCTCTCGGAAAATCAGTCTTCTTAAGTAATCTACAGCGCATCCCACAGACTCATTAAGGCGATCATCACCCAACTGACGATCTCTTTCACTCTTATCTTCTACGTCCCCCTCTAAATTCTACGCCCCCCTCTAAATTCTACGCCCCCTCTCTCGTGTCTTGATAAGTGATGACCCAACAATAAATTTAAAAAAAGAAGTTTAGAGGCAAAGAGTTGTAAAATAATTTTCAAAAGACTAATCATTTTATAAGATTTTAAGATTACATCACTAATATATAGTCATTATAAAAATGCGTAGAGATCATGGTATTGGTCATATCATATTGGGTACTTGCTCCGTCAGAGCAAATACGATCTGTTTCATAGATACTTCATAAGGGGGAATAATTATTGTATTATAAGTGTGATTGGTAAAGAAAAACATTACAATTAAAATAAAAAGGTAAGGAAAGAAATAAAAATTGCTTGAGAATCAACTGAAAATTTCTTAAAGACCAAAAAAGTTGAGTCAATTAAGAAAATATTTTGTCAGCAAGTAAGTTAAAACAAAATAAAAATAAAAATATTGTTAGAAAAACAAGTTTAGAAAACATTTTTGAAAAAAATCTGGAAACAAATTAGCCATTTTAACTGAAAGAATTAATGCAAAAACACAAATTGAAAATATTGATGAGTTGCTATGAGATTTGATTAGTTGAAATACAAGGGAATCTTCATTCGTCGTCGGCTTACGTACGCTTATTATCGGTGAGACCTCTTGGGGGATTTCCCTGATATACAGGGAATTCTGAGAAGAAACAAAAATACAACGACCAATTTTACGTAAAAACAATTGGAAAACTTTAGTTAAAGGATAATAAAATGAAAATCCATTTCTAAAAGAAAAGTTTTTAACAATTGATTTAATAAAAAGAAAAAAAAGTGTATTCAGGCAGCATATTTCATTCAGATCAATGTTATTAAATAACGTTTTTTTAATAAATAATGAATTCGAAGGGGTTAAACAGTTTCGTCATACGCGATAATATATTTTTTAAAGATTATGACATTAAAAACGTTTTGCAGTAAAAATCAATTTAGTATTACGTAGTAATAAGGAAAAAAATACGTTTTAATACTTTTTTTGTCTTGAGCGATACAAAAAACATGGCGGCATCCCTTAAGACTCCATTTTGTGAAAATCATGCTTCTTGTAACATATTTACACATTTCAAACATGTTTTATTTTTTAGATTACATGAGTTGTACTAAATAGATTTTAAGTCGAAATGGTTCCTCATTAAATATTATTTTTTAAAAAAAACCGTAAAACTATTTTTATCGCCTATACAATTTTTTTCATCGCATTATGTTTACCCCTTTGAACTCATCACTAACTCATTTTTGTTTTGTTTTATGTTTTTTTTTCTGTTTTAAATTTCCTGAATAGTCCATTTAGTATTTTGGTCTAATTGGTGTATATAAGTTCCGCGAATTTCTTGTTCCATATTTTCTTTCTTTCCACACTTTCGATTTGACTCATCCAATCAGCGTTAGTCTTGGTGTGCTTACATCTATCTTTTACTGTTTAGTTTTTAATGGCTATTAAGAACTGTAAAACGAGCGTCTATAGTGATGGGATGTTGCATGTGAACGTATAACGGGAAAGCCGCATACAGAATTCAAAAGGATAATGTCTAATGGCTAAGAACTAAACCCGCATGATGATGATTTGAGGAATTAAATCGAAAATACTCGGAAAATAAAATGGAACTAGAAACCGACGGGACTCGTATACAACGCAGCAATGCACGGTGAATTTGGACAGGTGCTTGTCTACTGTAGCCTCTTCTGTGTAAATTTCCTTCCCCTACATGGCCACTGGCAAAAAATAAAACCAGCATACTCCAATTTGACTGAAATACTAAAGAACTATTCGAATATATATATATATATATATATATATATATATATGAATGAATGAATGATCCCATCATGGCGTAACGGATAAAGTACTAAGTAAAATTCAGTTGTGGGTGCAGTCATCTGACGGTTGAAGGTTCAATCCTAAATGCGGCCGATACGAGGAATTGCGAATTACTGAAGACTTCTACCTGGTCATGGCTGACGGAATGACAGCATGCTAACCCATGGAATAAATAAAGGGTTCTGTTCGAAATTCGGTACAAATTCCCGAGTTCGACAGATAAATCTCGATTAATAGATCATTACCTACACTTGCCTCCCTATAACCTCCACCTTTTTAACATACAGCCATGGCCCTCGATTGCACTGGACAGAGTTTTTTTTTTTTTCTTTCTTTTTAATTTTATCAAAAATTTTCCGAAAATGTCGTGCATATTAGATATCTGAAAATTGAATTCTTTGTCAATTTAGGGGGCATTATCTGCCGCATGGGTAAGGAAGGGAGCAAAGATACTCCCCCCCCCCAAATCCTTCTTTGTATCTCTTTTATACAGACTTCATGAAAACGAGAGATAATTACCAAAATTATAGATGGTGTGAAAGGTTTTGTCACTCTAGGCAAACCCGTAAATATGGACCCCCCCCCTTTAAAGTGTTGATAGGTAGAGTAACTCGATACCAAAATGGCTTCTAACACTCAAAACATCAATGATAAAATAATTTTTATCTTGTGGATTTTTAATTTAATTTAATTTAATTAAAAATTTTTTTTTTTACTCTATTCATGGAAAATACGGTCACACATGTTTGTTAGTATATATAATGTAAGTGTTGAGTTGGCTAATGAACAGACGGTTGTGTGACAATTTCTTGTTGACGTATACTTACCCCCCCCCCCAACAAGAAGAGGTAATGCTTGGGAGAATGATGTCATGACAACAGATACTTCACTATCCTCCTGAATTGAGCATTCAAAAATAGTACTCACTTTCACTCACTAACTATCCAGATTTCGTCTAGGTCCTTATGCTAAATCTACAGTGATCACGATTGTAAGGATTGACTGTGTCTATTTGCCACTGTTTACAATCTTGCCTGATGTCTTCTTAGAGTACCCGGTTTTGCTGTCCAGTCTTAGGTCTCTGCAAGTGCGTATATACCCCTTGCTTCTTCTAACATGCCCGAACCAGCAAAGACGGTTTGCCTTTATGAGATGAGGCCATCAAGTTTTGGGATGGCTAATTTCTCAAATAGTCTGACCTAATGTTCTGGATTTGGTCTGGCTTTACGTTGCATATCCACCTCGCACATTAATCGAAATAATAGTTTCAGCTTCAAACAGACACCAAATCTCTATTAGTTTGAGATCACTACCAAAACTTGCCTCTCTATAACCCCCACAGTTTCTAACATCCAACTCCGACCCTCGACCACACTATTCAGAGTTTTCGCTTTGTTTTTTAATTTGATCAAAATTTGTCCGAAATTGTGGTGCCCTAGTTTTACACATTGATAAAAATATTCCAATTGTTTTTACTGACCCTCTGCTGTTCTTGTCGTATGATCCACCGTGTTAGCAGTTTTACCAGGAACAATAAACCAATCATATTGGTCTTCTTGCGATTGCCGTATGCCACACACAACTCCATTGTCGAATTCGCAGTGGTAGAACGAATCTGGAAAATAGAAAATAAAATAAAATAAAAATATAATCAGAAAGATGAACATCAGTCAGTCGGGAGACTGCATGCCTCCACCTGACAGATGTTAAACATTGGGCGAGTATAATTTTGTTAGTTGAGAATGAAAGTGGATAGGGGTTCGGTTGGAGCCAGCTTAGTGGGCTCGGAGGTTAGCTTGACTTAATGTGGGGACTGATTGAAGCAGACATGACGTCACATGCCTCGAAGAGGGAGGGATGGAGAGAAGGAGTTCGATTGGAAGCTAGAGGTGCGAACACATCATTTTAGAAATGTCCTGATCAAATATGATTAACCAGTAATTACTGATCGCTCTCTCCCTCCGTCTCGCCCGGTTGGTCAGTGATTTGGAACAGACGATCCGGGTGAAGAAACCTTTTCTTCTTTTCAACCGTTTGTCTTGACGTGGTCCATTTTCAGGGGGTATGAACAAACTTGTTTGAAGGTGGCGTTTCCTGAGTCAGGTAGGATCACGGCAAGGGACCCATGCACGAGCGAGCAGTTAGCAAGGTATGTTTATGAACATTGATGAATTTATATGGTTGTCACTTGAGACATTAAAACTCCCCTAAGAAAAAAGGTATACATAACACATAAAGATGGACCAAAGTCTTATCTGGGCCTTAATTCTCCATATTTTATGAAGTATTTCCGAAGTTATGCTCGTATATTAAGAAAAAAATCCAAAAGTAAGAGCGTAATATTTATTTATATATGTAATTACCGAAGATTAAGACAACATCAGTACCGTCGGTTTCAAATCCAAGCAAATGTTACCTATAGTTTGCCTATGCCGGACTTTCTTTGGCCTCTGTTTATGTCTGTCTGCTCGTGTGGGACGCCATTTTCCGAGGAGACAGACATAAACAGAGGCTGAAGAAAGTCAAGCATAGGAGGCTAACTATAGGTCCCCTTTGTTTGGACTTGAAAGCGACGGTACCGATGTTGTCTTAATCTTCTGTAATTATATATGTGTGTGTGTGTGTCTGTGATTTTATGGTAATGTGTTTCGCTTGTGTTCTCATAAATCCTTCCAATTTCAAAGCACATTTGTTTGATTGTTGTTGTACTGAAATTGATAGAGAGTAAAAAAAACAACAAATAAACAAAAAAAAACAAAAAAAAACTAAGTCTGAGTGAAAAGCCTCACCTGCACAGTTGAGTTCATCTTCTGATGTTATAGTGCAATGGTTAAGAATGTTGCACTGAGCTTCTTTCGGAAGACATAAAGCGTCATCGCCACTTTGCTTGCAAGAAATCTCATTCGAAAGACAAGCTGCAATAAAAACCAAAAAGAATTAATACAAATAAAAAACGTTTAAATTATCTATTTATATAAAGCTATGTGCCACAGTACTATTCTGACGAATTTTAGGTAAGATAAATGTAGAATATAAAACTTAATTGTACTCTTTATCTAAGAAGAAACGATTGTAAATAAAAACTTGCGCAACATTAAAAATCGTTGGATATAAGTTAGGTATGTGTTATGTATAGGATTCACTATAACTAATTAACCGATCATTACGAGTTTTGGAACACAGCTGCTAGGTGTAAGAGTGGGATCAAAGAAGAGGGTGCAGAAGCCTATCAGAAAAATTCAGATACCTCCGATTTTTGTGAAATTTAAACAATAGGTATGAGACATCAATTAATAAATATTCTCCACATTTCAGTTTCTTTGGGGCATTTTAAATGGATTTTAGGGGGGATAATATGGACATAGGCTCCCATTCTAAAATTCAAATACTTCAGATTTGCCTAAAATTTGATCCATAGTCATTATACACCAATTCAACAAGATTCCCTGAGTTTCAATTTCTTCCTAAGACCCCATTAAGCTTAAGTCTTAAATTTTAAAATGGCTAAAATCTCAGGCTTTCCCAACAACATGATAAATCTACCAAGGCATGTAGCACCCTTGGTAAAGATTTCTAATTTCTAATTCCTTTTCAGCCCAGTCCAAAATAAATAGTATTTCTATGTAACCTTCAATGTCGTCTGTTGTCTATTTATGTATCTATGGAGTAAGATGAACTTTTATCACAGCCAACTTTAATTATAATCGGAAACGGATTTAAAAATAGGAGTGACAACTTACTATTCTCGGAGCAGGTGCCAGGGGAAATGTGGATATCGTCAAGGCTAACAGTACTTTCTTGGGAATTCTTCAATACAAATTGAAGGCGAAAAGTTCCAGTGATGTTAATTGTAATCAGCGCCATCTTCCAGGTGTCAATCACGATATCATTTGGCAGAGACCATAGTAAAACAGAAGGATTGGTCTTGTTGAACTCGTCCAGCAAGAAAACATCCATGGTAGCGTATTGGGCCTTCAGGGCTTGGTAATAGAAACGCATACAGTGCGGTTCCGCAAGTGTAAACACGGGTGTCTGCAGAAATCCTTTTTCAGATTTTGCAAAAATATAACGGCCTGACAAAAAGAAAATGAACATGAGAAAAAAATAATAATAATTCAACGTGTATATCTTTAGAGTTGGTATAGTTTTTAGAGACAAGTGCTCAATATCCGTGATAAAGTTTATGTAGTTCAAAAACGTATGAAGACAGAGTCAAGAGTGCATGGTGACGTGAAATTTCTTCAGAATATGCACCGTTGACTCCAAACTTAAATCTATGTAAGCTCTATCACTGATATTGAGCACACTCTATAAATAAAGCAAGTAATACAACTAAGAGAGAGAGAGAGAGAGAGAGAGATGAAAGAGAAAGAGAGAGATGAAAGATGAGAATAAAAAATAGTAAAGATACAATATTTATTAGAACATCAGAAGTTCAAAGGAAGGCGCTTCATATTCTTAATACATGGATTAAGGATATGAAACTCCTTCCTTTGAACTTTTGATGTTCTAATAAATATTGTATCTTTACTATTTTTTTAATTCTCATCTTTCATCTCTAGAATTGATTGCTCTATTCAATATATTGAGCTTTATATTATCACGATAGATTATTATTAAACGATAATTCAATTATCTTTAATTTAATTCAACATTTACATATATATACATATATATATATATATATATATATATATACACACAGTATTTTTTATATAAATAATTTACCTACAAACACGTGGTTCATGCTTATGCAATCTTCACTGTAGTAGATGATAATTACTGCCGGTCGAAGAATTCGAACCAAGTCACAAAGTCACATATGACTCTGCAGCCTGGTATTCAACCCCAATTACCACGGTAAAGAAGAGAATTAAACTACATAATGTCGCGTCGGCAGACATACACAGTAAGATAGTCATAATAGTGTTCAACAACCGGAAATTTGCATTACGCTTAGGGTGACAGCTTATTAGTTCTCTTAAAAAGATATATATATATATATAATTACTATTTCATATATACACATATTATAAGGTGATATAATATATTGTGTATTAATTTTCAGTATTTACTTCAACAGTGCTCAATACGTGAGTAAAACTTAGTAGTAAAGTAAGAAAATATATTTATAGCAATTAAGCTATGCAGAGGCGTCTACGTTTCATCCACGCATGGAATCGTCAGACTAAGTGCTTATATATATATTTGTCTGTTCTGTTGGGTGGTAAGAAATCCATAGAGTGCTCGAATGTTCTATCATGTTGTCCGGAAAGTTTGTGCCAAACTTTAAAGAAAATGAAAAGTTAAAAAAAAGAAAAATATAATATATATATATATATATATATATATATATATATATATATATTTATTTCTTTTTTTAAACTTTATATTTTTTTAATATTTTTTAAAACTTTATATTACTTTTAATTTTATTTTATATATTATATTTTATATTAATATTTTGTTATTATTTTTGACATTATTTTTTTATTTTGATTCTTAACGGTCCCAACCACGTGACTTTCCAAATTTAAATTTTAAATTTCTTTTCTTTTTTCTCCATTTCATTCTTTCCAAATATGATCTATTGGCGGCAAGGAGGGATTCTGTCTTCTGTTCTTTACACCCCCTTTATCGCAGAAGAGACGTCGTTATTTCCATGGTAGGTGCTTGCCTGAACTTCAAGCTCTGCTTCCTCCTTATAAAACATTCACTGCAAGAACTCGTCTTCTATCACCATTGCAAAGAACTTCAGTCTCTTCTCCGTGTACCTGGCATCAAACGGAATTCCCATGAACAGTTTCTTCCAATAACTTCTCAGCTGTGATACACATTACCAGACTACAACATGTGTGTCTTCAAATCCAATATGAACAAATACTTGCCATAAACCGACCTCATTAAAATTTTGTCCATTCATCATTTTCAATCCTCTCATATTTTTTTTTTTTAATTAAACTGACAATCTATCTCATTAAAGCCAAAAGTCACTAGTGGATAGGAGCAATAAGTGATGACTTAGTGAAAAAAATTAGTTTGCTAATCAAGGCATGATTTTACCTGGAGGTCCTCCATGTGTGTGGTCAAATTTGGGTAAACCGTCATCAAGGATGCTAGACTCACTCCATGTCCAGTTGGACATTTTATAGCCGCACAAGAATTTATCATCGAATGTGCAGCTCACAGTTGTAGCTGAAAAAAAAAAAAAAATAACAGAATAGAAAATAATCTTTCTATGGAAAATATATAGGTTATCTCCCCTTGGTTGAGATGTTAGCTGCAAAGGGTAGACACATGGCCATTGTTAAGATGCAAACTTTAAAAAAGAAGTACCAGAGGGAGACCCACGTTGGATATTGAGAAGAGCCGATGGTACTTTTAACTACAGGGGATGTCGTTGTCTCTATGAAATGGCTGCCCTGAAGCAATTGACAGATAAATAGACTAGTTTCAGACTTAGACAAGCGCTTGTCTATTTCAATCATCTTGTCACCAAACCACTAAACCCAATTTTATTTAGCAACGGTTTATCGTTTCTTTTTCAGTTTCTGCTATCCAGTTTTTGTGTGTATAAACCTTTTTTTCTACTACCTTGTTTGTCTGTCTGTTGCTTTAAAAACAAACAAACCTGCAACTTTCAAAGTTAGAAGCAACATTAAGAGCAGTGTTAATTGGGACCCACCGACAGACAGAGGCAATAAGAGAGGTGCAATGCTTCTATCTAAATATTTATTCAGCAGACATGAAATACGCAACTATTTTAGCCACTGAGTTAACCAAGAATCTGTATATCTTTTCAAACGTTTCTCTTTTCACTCATTTTCTCTTACTCTCATTTTTCTTACTCTCCTTTTTCTTCTTTATTTACGTCATTTATTTATGTTGTCCTTTTACCCTTTCTCGTATGCTACTACTATCTCTATTCCCTCTCCCCACAACTTCTCACCTCATTCTCCCTTCACCTCCAAATATACGCTACTCCATTTTCTTCTTTATTTATGTCGTCATTCTCTCACTATGAAGATTTAAAAAATTCCACAAGTTCTCCATTCCACTTGATTTCTTTATTTTCTTCTGATAAAGAGAATTAAATACGGAAACTTCGACTCTCTCTATATATATGTGCATAAACCTTTTTGTACTATCTTGTTTCTTTCTTTAAAGCGACCAATTTGGTGGCCATAAAAATTCCCCTACTCAGTTAAAAGCCCATCAAATTAATTCAGAAAAAGTCTGCTGATGACTAAGAGACTTTTGTTTCCTTGCCTATTGAGATGACAAAAAAGGGACTGACTCCATTTAATATTAACAAGTTACCCCGAACATAAGTCCCTGCAGTTTGTAATCTCAGGGTAAACTTTATCAGTAAGAATGTCGGAAATGTACAAGACCAATGTAAAAGTTGTAAATTGATGAGGGTACTGTTTGTACCCCGATTTCAACAGATACACAAACTTGATCCACAAAAATAAAGAGCGCCTCAAACGTTAAAGTTTTAAAAAAAATTTTTATCAGAATATTAAGAAATCTCGACTTAAAGAAAAGCAACCTCCCCTCAACCGGCAGTAGATACAAATAACAGAAAGACGTTTTACCCTAGACACACATCAATCGTACAGGCACTTTCTAACTTCTGTCTTAACAGTATTGCGTCGAGCAAAATAATCATCCTAAGTGATAGCTTATTTTTCTTTTTATTAAACTTGATAAACGACTCATTCAAAAACTTCGATTTGCTGCCAGGAATTTTTTCATATCACTAATCGTGCAATAAGAATTATTTGCATAACCCGACATGACTCGCCTTGGTTGTCCTGAACGTTTAAAATAGAGACATTACGAGTCACCATCGCCTCCACTAGCATTGGTGTCCTTTATCATTGGGACAGTGTTCAAATATCTCGTTTTTCTCCTGATTAATGGTGCGAAACACACGCGTACTGTTATCGGGCCTCATTCACCCTCACTTTCATTACAACAATAAAAAAGATACTTACTGCAAAATTCGGTTTCATCACTTCCATCAGGACAATCACGGTGTCGATCACATAAGAGGTCTTCATCAAACAGGCAGGAATTATCCTGACATCTAAAGTGACACTCTGAAAAAGAAAACATTCCCGGAATATATATATATATGTATATACATATTTATTATTAAATAATTATTGAATTATTGACTCCCTTAAAAGGCAAGCACTGTGTTTGGAGAGAATTAATTGTTACTGTCAAATTTATGTTTTAAGTTCTCTCCCCTGTTAAAGGGGAGATTGAACATTCTTACGGGAACTGTATCCTACTGATAAAATGTTCGATCCCATTCAACCGCTTATATATCTAATATATATATATATATATATATATATATATATATATATATATTCCATGAAAAATGCCAGTATACTGAAATCATATGCCCTTAATAGGGTTAAGATGAAAATTCATATACACTAAATGTACAAAAGCAAGGAAATTCCCAAATTTTTACACTTTTATTGTCATTAAGGGTATGCGAGCACAACATGGCTATGTATTTTACTGGTAGGAATTTTTCTGGTCATTTTAAAGTTTTTTTGTTGAATTTTCTGGAAAACTAAGGTATATGGTAAACTGAAATTAAAATGCCATCAACTAGACCCTAGAACCTCTATCTCTGCCAAAAATCAGCTGAATCCATCAAATAGTTGATGAGATACAGGGTGGCACATACATACGTACGTACACACAGATAACATGATTTCATGATTGAACTTTCTGGATCACTGGGTTGCCTTGACTAATGATGCTGAACTTCTAGAAACTTATAGAACCTATCAAATAAAAATTTTGTGCAAAGTTTTAACTAATTTGGTTTATTGGTTCTTGAGTTATGATTGATCAAAGAAATGAGATTTCCAGCATAGGCCATTTGTAAAGTCTATTAAGGGATAGAGCGCTCTCGCGCCTCCCTTGACATATATAAAGTTAACATTTTCTGAATCTTCCACCTTCCCATAATATAGAAAAATTGGAAAACAACATTAATTTCTTCATGCCGAAATTTCATAGTCCCCCCCCCCCCCACATATTAATGTTGTACGCATGCGCGCCAAGCCCAAATTTTAAACTGTTTAACTCACCTATTTTACATCAGTTTTTATTCACTGTCCGTTTAGCCCATTTGATAAACACAAAGGACTACGACCTCATGATTGATGGTTCGATCCCCACCGACTCCCAGAATAATTTTTTTAACCGTGACCTAAATATACATCGAAGGGAGGAGGCGATTAGGAAGACAGAGTTAGTACTTACTTTTACCCCAGGCAACGGGGAGAGGGGGATAGAAAGGGGGATGAGGGAGAAAGACAAACTTTTGCCTGCAGAGGGGAGAAGCGGTGAGCGGGAACATAGTAGGGGCGAGGTGGAGGAGGGTCGACCATCGGGATGAGGATGAGGGGGCGATCGAGGAAGACACAGCTTTTGTCCAGGGAAGAGGGAAATAATTACACTTTTGCCTGTGGGGCGAAGAGCATCGGACAACGCCGAATACACGACCTCGTGATTGATGGTTCGATCCCCACTGACTCCCAGAATATTTTTGTTTAACCGTGACCTAAATATACATCGAAGGGGGGAAGGTGGCGACCGGAAACACAGAGTTAGTATTTACTTTTGCCCCGGGCAACAGGGAAAGGTGGAGCGACTAGGGAAGACAAACTTTTTCCTGTAGAGCGGAGGGGGGGGGGTCGAGTTAGGCGATGAGGGGGCAATCGGGCAAGACAGCTTTTGCCCGGGAGAAGAGAGAGATAATTACACTTTTGCCTGCAGAGTGGAGAAAAGAGTTCCGGGCAACGCCGAGTACCGCTGCTAGTACTTATATGAAGTTTGTCATGTGTATATGTTTATATATTTGTATGCACAAGATTCACTCCAAAACTAATTAACTAATCATTGTAATTTTTTGACAATAGGTATTAGACATCAATTTGTAAATATTCTCCTAATTTCATTTTCTCTGGAGTATTTTAAAGGGATATATGTGAACGACCTCTCATAGCCGTAATATTGTAAATAAAGACTAATTTGATTGATATAATATTTTTAGCCTTGTCGGAAACGGAATCAATTCATAATTTCTCTTGAATTACATACGAGAATGTTTGGATCATGTAATATCCATTGAGCTTAAATCACTTCAGTATGACTACACAACCAATATATATAATATATATATATTTTCCATGTTTTGTTAACATTTTAAATTGAAGTTTATTAAATACAGAGAAATGCTAAATAAAATAAATGTATGTTGTCTTGGAATTTATTCACTCAGTTTCCTCGACGAGAAAAGAAGCAAAAGGAAGGAGAGCAAACAATGCTGCTCGTAAGTCGACCTTCCGCAATATTGCTTCCTTATGCCTGTTCTACAAGTACTTCAATGGATTGTGCTCTGATGAGCTTGCTGTTCTGGTACCCCCACGATGCAAATTCCCTAGACCAACCCGACAATCTGCCAAATCCCATCCATTCACTGTGGAGGTCCTCAGATGCCGAAGAGCTTTCTACTCCAAAAGCTTCTTTCCTCATGCTGCTGGACTCTGGAACTCCCTCCCTGTTCCCTGCTTTCCTGACGTTACTGACATGCAGAAATTTAGAACTAATGTAAACAGACATCTCGCCGCGCAGCTCATAAATTAGGTTGCTATACAACTTACCCTAGAAGTAGAGGCAGCCAGCCTGTGATGCTATTAGAGGCAACAGCCACCATCTACGCTCAGTATGTGGGATCCATCCCAGCAGTAGTAGCAATAAAAATAACCGCAGAGAGATCTCAAGACAATTCGCTGTTTGAGTGGCTTAAATGCTTGGTGCTGATTGGATAAAAGTGCTCAATTACGATTGGTTGCCTATATTGGACTTGAGCCAATCTGAAAGAAGTCTTCACAGGAGTCGGGCAGATGTTCCCAAAACCTATATAAACAACCACATGCACGCTTTCCAGGCAGATAGCCAGCAAGGAGGCCAAGTTGCCTAATGAATCTGTCACTCTGAACACTACCACACATATTCTCGGTGCGCAAATGAAACCCACCGTAGGCTCTGGCTACTGGGATTATCGGCACGTGGACTTGACTTCTGAAGATGATGATGATGCTGACATCTCGGCACATGGAATTACTTATAAATATAAAGCCCGTCAGTCTCACGAACTTCCTACTCCAGCCTGCGTAGATACGGTCATAATAACATTTTTATTTGTCTTGACTTTCTCCATCAAGACGCGTGAACATTTAATAACTATTTCCTTATCCCCTTTTGTTTGTGAAATAAAGTTGATAAATTATGTTAGAATAGTCTTTATCATTAATTTACTATGAACAAAATGTCTTCTCTACAAGGATATCTCCGGGTGTAAAAATCTGCAATCCTGAAAGTTAACAAATAGCTGCAATGAACAAGGAGGACTTCATGCAGACCATACAACCCTGAGGCACGATCTTTGGGAGCTCTACAAATAAACAAACTCATCAGTGTCACCCTTTCTTCTATAGCTATCATATTTAAATTGCTACTTTAAAATATCGAACTGAAATGCAAAACACGTGGGAATTTTTCTTTCAGAATTCTGGTTACGCATTGGCCGACCTGTTGGGTCATCTGTCACTGTTGGCTGATTTGAGATGCAGTAACCCTAATGTATAAATGGTAAACATAAATGATACTTACTTGTCTTTTGTTCAATCCATGAGAGAAACAGTTTGACATCAGTAAAAACTCCAGGTCTCTCCTTTGCATCACAGATGCGTGGCACAAAACTGGTAATGCCCACCAATTTGGCAATTTCGTGCTCGTCTTTGCACCATAATGCACCACCACTGTCACCCTGTTCAAAATTTTAAATAAATAAAAGGGGGATATAGTTTGCTTGAAGCATTGTGTGTAATGTATATATATGTGTAATGTATATATATATATATATATGTGTATATATATATATATATATATATATATATATATATAATTCATAGAAGACTAATAAAAATGCAAAAATATACCGGGTTGTAAAAAAGGTAAGGTAAGATATTGCTTAATAGCCCATCAACCCTAAAGGTAATTTCATGCCATGAATGTAGAAGGAAATATCCTTCATTTGAGTCTTAAGTTTTTTTTATCATTTTAATTTAGTTTATTTAAAGAGATCAAGGGGCCCCCTCTTGAGGCTAACACTTGATTTCCCTATGAGTAAAATTTATATCCAAGGGCTCTTTTAAGGATAGATGTTGTTCCTTTTAGGGCTGCTATCTGTACTTCCCTGCAGTTTGGTCTTCCGGGGATTGTGTCTAAGTGTGTCATTTATAGTCATTAGTTAAGAGCTTTGGTATTTTGAAGGGTTGTCATTTTGGTGAAGGTTTTTATGCTTCAAGTTCTTTATATGTTCAAGTATTTATTCATGGTGTTTGGTTGAGTGAAAGGGGGGGGGGGAGAAAGAAGGAAGAGGGAAGAAGAGGGGACGGAGGGAAATTGTTGTTTTTTATTATTTTGCAGAACATGATTATGTTTTGCAAAGGTAAAAAAAATATCAATGTTTGGTGCATTTTGAGTCAGGAAGTCAATAACCTCAGACAACCTGATTTGGTAGCGCCAGTAGGTTCTATTTGACCCATAGATGGGACCCTTAGAGGTACTACCACTCTGGGCCAGAGTGAACCTAGGAGCAATGACAACTAAGGGGCAACTCCACATTCCCCACAGCTCCCAAATGGAGGCCTCATCACTGGATGTCTTTTAAGGTCATACCCAGGACCGAGGTTGTAAGAAGGAAAACTGAATAACTGGGCATAACAGTAGCCTGAGAGAAAGAAATAGAAACACTTCATAAAGAGGTGATACCCTCAGAAATATTAGAAAAATCGAAAAAAAGAAAATGAACAATGGTATAATCAAGCAGAAGATTCTGTTATGTTTAACAATGTTTGCTTAAATGAAAGAATGCTGTCTAAATACACACAATATTCATATAGATACACACACACACACACACATATATATATATATACACATATATATATTTGAACATTTTTAATAAGTTTAAATGTGTTTTTAGCATGTGTATATAACTATCAGGGCTTTATGGAGCCCTCCAAAAAGGAGCGCGCTCCAGGAGCATGCTCCTTTTTGCTGGAGCGAAGGCGATGAGGGCTCATTTTATATTCAGCGGGAGTTGAGCGGGAGCAACTCCATTTGGGACTAAAGAGGGTGGTTTTTATCGCTCCGCGGCGCTCCTCGCTCCAAAATTATTTGATTTTTTTTTTTATTAAACATTAGTTTTTTATTCAGCAATATAAAGGAAAAGTAAAGAAAGTCTCAGAGTTTACTCTGAATTATTTCTTTTAAATTATATCTCTGGTAAATGTATATGAGAGAAGGGAGAAGAGGGAGAGGAAGGGAGAGAGAGGGAGAAAGAACGAGAGAGTTACACATGGAAACAGAAACCGAACTTTTCCGGGTTTTTTCACATCTATGTGTTACATTTTTTATGGGACAGTTTCCTTAAGGCAGGAGACAATTTGGCGTCAAATGTCTTTAAATGCACCAGTGAGTCTATAGATGTCTTTGAAGTTATTTTACTTTTTTTGTATTTATGACAAGGATGTGTATTGCTGATTGAATAAATAAGCCAATTTTTCTTTTAATTCGTGTTTTTAAATAAAGAATTTTAGGTTCAATTATATTATAGGGGCCGTTGGATTTTCTCACCCATTTCGCTCGGTATTCACTCAAATGTTCGATAAAATTGAATTTGGGGTGAAATAGTACATTTTGTCCCGACAAAAAATTATAATTTATTTTTTAGCATATATCAAATTGAACTTTTATGCCACATTTATACCCGTCGTCTTTTCGATGATATTTTTTTATTCTTAAATTCACGACTAGTATGTTTTAACCTTTTCATGTTTGCTTTTAAATTCTTTAAATTCCGTTACAACTTGCTTTTGTAAATAGAATGTTCAAAGTTTTTTTTTTTGTGTGTAATAAAATGTTAAAGCAGTAAAAATATCTTTAGTCCAAGCAAAAAATATATTTAGTCCACAGAAAAAATATCTTTAGTCCAAGGAAAAACCAATATGTCCGCCAGCGATTAAAACTTGGAATTAAAGTTAGATTCTCAACACTTTAAAAAGTAAATGAGAATGTTATTTCAGGACCAAAAATATAATTAAGACCAACAATCAGTTTCATCCAAAATTTGGACGAATACCAAGCGAAATGATCGAAAGAAAAGAGCGGACCTTATTCTACAATTAAACCGATGTTTAAACTTAATTAAATTAAAGAAAATATCTTACATTTTAATTTAAAAAAGCAAATAATTAGACTTTTTGACTAATTTGTTGTCTTTTAGAACCGAAAGTAGCATAGATATCTTTCTTTATCTAAAAAAAAAATCTATTATCGAATATTAAAATTGTAAACAGTTTGTTTTTGTTAAAGATTTCAAATATAAACGTTTACACCTATTTTATTCAAATTTTTAATTTTAATATATTTTTTTGCCCGACCTTCACCGAAAACTTACTCCAGTTAATTTTTCGGTGAAGGAAAATTTTACCCGATATTTTTTCAACTCCCAAGGTCTAGACCAGATATTTTGTATGAAATTTGAAAACATTAAATGGATCTCTGAATTGTTTATTGACAATTTATTGATATTTTTGGCCAACTTATGAGAATTTTTTTTTTCAATCTTTAAAAAATAAACTTCATTGGAATTTTTTTCGCTCCAAATTGTACTATTGAAGAGAAAATTGATAAATCGATTTGTTTGAAAGTTCTTGCGCGTTTCTCTGTTGTAAATAATAATATACATTATATAATATAGTTACGTTCGTAAAACAAACAAATATTAAACAGCAGTACGACGATTAATGTTGCCCTGGCTGTCTTTCCTCTCCCAGAGAAATGTTTTCTTTAAAAAGAAAATAATCACTAATAGTGTTAAAAGTAAAACATTATTTACTTAAAACAAATCTAAATATATCGGGTCAACTTTTCCTTTCCTGAAAACATAGGTTGTTAATGTAATGAATATTAAAATTGTTTTAAAATTCTTCAAGGATTTTTCTATTTCTATTTTATACCTCAGGAAACGAAAATTTACGTATAATCCTATACTTCGCCCGACATGTTCTCCTGTAACTCTCAAAATATTAGCGAGATTTTGTCAAATATTATCTTACGAGCTTACACTTAAAGTGACATCTCAACCCATATTGACGAAATCCTTTGACGCCCACCCCTATCCTTCGACCACTCATTGGCAGAATGGAACGTTTATGAAAGAAGGTACATTTTTATTATGGAGCGCTGAAAAAAGCCTCCTTTTTATAGGAGTTGGAGCAGGAGCAGCTCCTTTTTGAAATAGGGAGCGTGAGAGGAGCCAGCTCCAATTTTGGGCGTTGGAGCAGGAGCGGGAGCAGCTCCAAAAGTAGTGGAGCGCGTAAAGCCCTGATAACTATATATATATATATATATATATATTTGTGTGTGTGTGTGTGTGTGTGTGTGTGTGTTCGCTCTGTTGCTTGTGTGTGTATATATCTGCACACACTGATAATTGTGATATTTTTATGTGTAAGATTTCGAGACGGTAAAAGGGGAGAGGGAAGTTGAATTGGCAAGTTGAAGATTTAGAAGAAAGTGGTATGTTTTTACACCGCACCCCCTCTCACCGTCATGGATTTAAACCGCATGTGTCGTTGTCTGGACAACGGCTGCCACTGATTGTAACATTTTATTCTCTGAAATCTCTAATTTTGAATCTTTGGGATGAATTATTTTCAGTACTAACTACAATGGGTATTGAAACGTAATTGCCTTTATATAGGCTGTTTACATTTTTTACAAATATATATATATATATATACATATACATAAATTTTTTTGTAGTACATTTTATTACAGCAAATTAATTCAATAAATTATGTAATTAAACTTTTTCTCTCGTTTCTACCACTTCAATTTCATGCCCCTAAAAAATGTCTCAAATGTATATTCCTTGCCGTTATATATATATATATATATATATATATATTTATTAATACAAAAATTTAATACATCATATGGTGTATCAAATACATATGATGTATTAAATTTCTGTATTAATAAATAGATATTAAGCTCTTAATTTTGATTCCCTTAAGTAATTGAGCACTCTGATGGAATTTTTCTTACTATTTCACAAAGAATATATATATATATATATATATATATATATATATATACACAAGCAAGCGTTGTTGAATGTCACAGAACTTTCTCGTTTGTAAATCTTCGTGAGTTTCTCAAACCGTCGAGCTATCCTTCTGGTTTCAGGTGGCAGTCCATAGAGTATTTCTCCGATTGTTCTTAATTCGGCCATTTTTTTCGAGCGCTTTCGACTTTCTTAGTCGTCTTCAGGATTAGGTTTTTTAAAATAAGAAGACTTGCTTGGATAATGACTTGTTGCCTAAATATACATATATATAATCGCCTTGTTATTTAGTATTTATTTTACCTTCTTACAATTAAGTATATTTCTGCATTGTTCCTATTTACTCCCCCCCCCCCCTCACGAGAGCAAAGTTAGACACAAGGTCGGTTTTTAATGTGGGGAAATCCAATGTGGGGCACTTTGGATTGGAACAAAAATAAAAAAATTGCTTCAGTCTATAAGGACTTCATTGACAGAGGACAGAATAGACTAAGTGAAGCATCAGAACAGATACTACACTTTGTTATATTCTATCAATATTTAAAATTAATCTGATAAATAAATCTACTCATGGCTTGAAAATATGATGTGTGAAAGAGAAACTTTCAACATCGTATTTTTTAACACTGACAGCAACATTCTACTATAACATTTGAAAAAGAAAGGAATTTTCCATTTTTAGTTAAATTTTTTTTTTCATGGCTATCATTAACTATCGGTTTGGGATTTTCCAAGAAAAATAATGTCTCATTATTGTAGTACTAATCAAGTACACAATAACTGAATCAATTATTAAAATTTTAACAAATCTATTAAAAAAAGAAAATAATAAGATTGACCGTTGAAACAGGATACGAACATACAAGTCACAGAGTACAGAAGCAAAATAATGAACATATGTAAAGGTCCAGCAATCATATCCAGGCACATGTGTCAAAAGGAGGGGAAAAAATGACCAATATAAAAATCAGTCTTTTTTTCTCTTTCTCTGATGCCAGACAGATCAGACATCGAATCTGCATTTTCCCAGCCACACAGACAAAAGGAAAAGATCTGATCTGAACCATAATACTTGGCTTTTGTCTAAACTTTAATTCAAGCCACACATCACTTTTTAATCAACAGTTTAAAGGCTTCAAATTTACTTGCGAATTTCGAATGGTCACGAGGTAAAGTATGTAATCAAAATGCCGACCATTTTAATCTATTATTAATTGATAATAAAAATGGCCTGTGGTAGTGAAACATTCGAAAGTGAGTTTAAAGCCTTTAAACTGGTGAATCAAATGTAATTTCTGGTTTAAATTAAAATTGACATCACAGCAGTCAAGTATTAGGGCTCATAAGTTCTTCTAAACCAAAGGAAAAAAAACTTAGAATGTGTCGTCCCCCTCGCGAATCAAATACCTGAATGTTTGCTTACCAGGCATACAGCAATCTGACCAGAATAATAACCGGCACAAATTCCAGTCTTTATTTCTCCATTCCATACTTGACTGCTATTGCACTTCTGCGTTTGCCAAAGTGTCATTTTAGCTTCTTGAAGGGTATCGGAAATGGCTGAAATGGTATTGAAAGTTATTGGATATGGTAATGAAGGATCATGGGAAATGGCTGATATAGTAGTGAAATTAATTCTAATTATATATATATATATATTATATATATATTTCAGAGGAAACATTTTTTTAATCAATGAAACAGGCGGGTGGAAAAAAAAAGAAAAAAAAGAAGAAAATTGCTAAAATTTTCCTTAAGGCCTTATCGTCTGACGCTCTAAGAGGAAACGTCAGAATGATAAATTAAAAACTAAGAAAATCGAATGAGATATGAGGGGAAAAAATTGTTTCAGTTGGAGAAAACGATTGAGAGAGAGAGAGAGAAAAAAAAAGAAAAGTAAATCTCTCAACGTTATGGTGGCTTTGAATCATCAAAGATCTCCAACTGATGCTTCAAAATCTTTTGTCTACACAGGCTACGTTGAGAGATTTACTTTTTTTCCCTCTCTCAATCGTTTTCTCCAACTGAAACAATTTTTTCCCTTCATATCTCATTCGATTTTCTTAGTTTTTAATTTATCATTCTGACGTTTCCTCTTAGAGGGTCAGACGATAAGGCCGTAAGAAAAATTTTAGTAATTTTCTTTTTTTTCCACCTGCCTGTTTCATTGATTTAAAAAAATGTTTCCTCTGAAATTTATCCTACGATTTGTTGTACGTGAAATTTACTTATATATATATATATATATATATATATATATGATAAAGAAAGTGTTCGACGTAATGGAAATTGAAACAGAAAAACCAAAAAATATTATTTATGTATTCATCAACGTTTCGTCTTTATTATAAGACTTAACACAGTATTCACGAAATCCCTTTTCCATCTTTAAATCTTTCGTCACCGGACACTTTGTCAACGGACATTCACCAACTGGACGGACTATATTTTGATAAACTTTTTATACGCACACACTTACTTTCCATTACTTTATATTGTTTTTTAAATTTTTCAAATTTTGAATTTTGGCTATTCCCCTGTCAACTTATTCATCTATGTAATTTCTCTAAGATTTTAATCTTTGAAAAGCCTGGCTTAAGGAAAGAAAAATAAACAGGTTTTCATCGAGTACACCTTGCATTGAACAATCGAAGATGAAATAGATTTGTCATCTGCACATCTTTATCTCTCTTCCTTCATTTATCTTTATAATTGCTCTATCTCGTATATTGAGCTTAAACCATTTCATTATAGGTTCAATTCTCTAAAAGTATACTTTTAATCTCATATATATATATATATATATATACACTAGACAAACTGTCTATACCCAGATGGTCTAATGTCCATTAGTAATATACATATTACACTATTATATTATATATCTGTCCTTGTTATTCCAATGTGCCATTAGAGTTCTTAATAAAGTAACATGGAATCACATAATCACCGTGCAATAATTTATTTCGACCCTGTGGTCTTTTCAAGCATCCAAGCGAGGTGATTACATTTTTGAAAATGAAAAAAGAGAAACAAATATATGTATGATGGCCAATACACTACGGTAATTATTATTGGTGATAGTATCGAATTAAAAGATTCCTAAAATGAGTATAGGTATTCATTTTCTAACTTTTATAAATAAAATCATATTTTAATACGTGAAATTAACTTTTAAATATGTTAATATCCAAGTCAAATTCATTGTTTCATACAGTTAAGTGTGTGCCATGTTGTATACTAACAAAAGTTCAAACAAAAATGATTTCAAGAGGACAGTATATAAAAGCAGCACCCAAATATGAAAGATGGACTACAAGTCTAAGAAAAGAAAGAGAGAAAGAAAACAAAAACAACAATTTCTTACTGCTGTCTTTAGAAGATGAAGTATGACCATAACCGGATGACCAGCAACTCGATTTGGAAGTAAAAATATCATTTTTCCCGACAAGACAAATAGGCTGTATGTATCTGTCAAAAACAATGGGCGTTTTTAACTGTAGTAACGCAATGTCGTTCATCTTAGGTGCCCAAGTGAAGTTGTGCATTACAATACGCTGTACAAGTCTTTGCTGTCTCTTGGCATTTTTGTCTGCCCAATCCGATGGTGGTAAGTGGACGATGATATGCCCTGGTTTGTAACCACTGAAAGAGAAAAAGGAGAAACGAATACGGCACAGTCATTAAAAGAAAAAGAAAGGGTGTAATGTGAACCTGTAGTCCGAGACAACGTCTTACTCCCAGAACTGGCCCCTTTAGTGTATGATTGGTTTGGTTGTTTTACGGCATGTCAACCCTTTTTGGGTTATTTAATGCCGCATACGGTCGTTTTTGGTAAAAGTTTTTATGCTTCAAGTTCTTTATATCTTCAAATATTCATTAATGGTGTTTCGTTTGGTTGTTTTGTAGAAAATAAATTGTTGTTTTTGGAATATGGGCAAAACTTCGCATTTGAAAATTCAAATAAATATATCAGATTGGCATTGAATTTTATCCAGTCATTAGACACCAATGAAGAAAGACTCCCTGAATTTCAATTTTATTAAACCCCCTTAAGCTTAAGCCTTAAATCTTTAGACATTTTCCAGAATCAAAATCATGAAATGGATTTTGATAAAAATTGGAATAAGGATTCTATATATAAGATTTAGTATCATTATACAAGTGGTGTAAAACTGTTTTGGTTGGGGAATTCATTTTGCCCGTCCGGGGACGGGTATTTTACTTCTGCGTAAGAGAAATAGAAGTAAAAGACTTATTTTTTTAGTTATGCATAAAGACTTTCTTAAAAGATACAGTTTATGAGTTTTCGAATGAAATCAAAGTGGAACAAATAATAATAATAATAATAATGATAATAATAATGATAATAATGATAATAATGATGATAATAATAATAATAATAATGATAATAATAATAATAATGATAATAATGATGATAATAATGATAATAATAATAATAATAATAATAATAATAATAATGATGATAATAATGATAATAATAATGATAATAATAATAATAATGATGATGATGATAATAATAATAATAATGATGATAATAATAATAATAATGATAATAATAATAATGATAATAATGATGATAATAATAATAATAATAATGATGATAATGATAATAATGATAATAATAATAATAATAATAATAATAATGATGGTTGTGACCCAGCGGGTCACAGGTACGTTTAGTATATAAATATGACTCACCTGACACAATGTGCAGCAGTAGCGATAAAATATTCACTAACGATGCTACCCCCACACACCTGGCTTCCGATATTAAGTAATGCATACCATGGGTTGCTTCCTGGTGCTGCTTCGGAACCCCTCACAATCATAGGAACCACCTGTGCGGAGAAATCCGACAGGGAACTGAACATAGGGGCAATACCGCAACCTTAAAAAGGAAAAACAAAAAAAATATACATAAATATTTGTCTACGTCGGGTGTATTTTAAAAAAAAAAAATTTTTAATTTTTTTTTTTTTTTAAACTTTAATTTGCCCCAAACAAGGCATGTTGCCACTGAGACGTAACGGGCTACTGAGAATTAAGGGTCATACCTACAGGGACACCTAAGTAGGGAGTTGAGCAGCAAGATGTTTGTTTACATTACATTTAAATTTTTGCATGTTGGTGCAGTCAAGGAAACATGGGGTAGAGAGGGGATTCGAAACGCTAGCAGTTTGAGGAAAGAAGCTATTAGAGTACAAAGCCTTCCGGCATCTGGGGATCTCTACAGTGAAGGGGTGAGATTTTGCTGATTGTCGAGTCAGTCGGGTGTATTTACGTCGCGGGGACACCAGAGCAGTAAGTTCGTCGGAGCACATTCTATGAAAGTACTTGTAAAACAAGCACAGGGATGCAACATTGCAGCGATGAGACAGGGGCTGGAGTTTGGTAGATAATGTGGGACCTATTAGATTATGAGCTCTTTTTGGACCCTTTCTAAGAGCGAGAGGATAGTGGTTGGTGCACCAGCTCAGATGTGACAACAGCACTATGCATGGGCGAATGGAAGCTTTGTAGAGATATATTGGCAGGTGAGAAGTTTTCTAGCACAGTAGAGGGATCCCACCTTCTTTGTAGCAGCCTTGGTAATGTCTTCTATGTAGTTGTTCCAATTCATATTACTCTGTTCGGCCCAACATTCACAGGTAACATGAATTGGAACAACTACATTGAAGATGCTGCCAAGGCTGCTGCAAGGAAAATAGGTTCCCCCTGCTTTGCTAGAAAACTTCTTACACTTGCCAGTATCCTATATCTCTACAAGACCACCATTCGCCCATGCATGGAGTATTGTTGTCACATCTGGGCTGGTGAACAAACCACTAGTCTTTCGCTCCGAGACGAGAAAAGAGTCTCTAATCTAATAGGTCCCGCACTGTCCACCAAAGTTTCAGCCCCTGTCTCATCACCGCAATGTTGCATCCCTGTGCTTGTTTTACAAGTACTTCAATGTAATGTGTTCCAACGAATTTGATGCTCTAGTGCCCCCTCGACGTAAATACAACTGATCAACCAGACAATCAGCTAACTCCCATCCCTTCACTGTAGAGGTCCACAGATGCCCTAGGGCTTTCTACTCTAATAGCTTCTTTCCTCGAACTGTTAGCCATTGGAATCCCCTCTCTGCTACTCGATTGTACCAACATGCAGAAATTTAAATGTAATGTGAACAAACATCTCGCTACACGATTCCTCACTTACGGTCCCCCTATAAATCTGGTCTCCGATTCTTTTAATAACCTAACATTGCCGTATTGTTTTTTTCTTCTTTCCATCAACATTTTTAGCATGTTCATATGTAATCGCCTAAAAAATGTAGAATTATTTTGTTAGTATTTAACGACCTTTCAACCATCTCGGGTCAGAAAAAAAATCTCATTTTTGGCAGGGAGGGGTTTCGGATGGTGGTTTTTAAATTGCTTGAATTAATCACAATTAAATTATCGACAAAACTATTGCGTGTATAGAGAGGCATGAAGAATACAACCGAAAATGTTTAAAAGCTACAGATACGCAAATGAAGAAGTAATTTTTATGCACCTCCTTTGAAAAGTAATGACCATGGTTTTGGTATCATTGTTTTTTATTAAATCACTTTAATTACTGTTAATATTGAGCAAACTATTCCATAAATATATAGGAAAATAGAGAAATCAAATTACAACCAAATAACACCAAGCATTAATTTATTATAAGCTGTTTAAAAAAATAATTAAGCAAATGAAGTAAATCAATACTTGTGTTAGATGCCTGTAACTCGTTTTGATAGTAATATAGTTCGGATAAATGAAAATAAACTTTCACATTTATTCATAGTTTTTTTTATTATATATATATATATAAACCTCACGTAAGCTATAGTTATTCAGAGAACAACATTCCATATTTCCTTCAAAAAACACTTATTTACAAACAATTTTTTCTTGCTCTTCAACATATTTTCACGATATACAAGATATCCCCGATTTTCATGAGGCTTCAGTGTATAAAGGCTGAAAGAATTAAAAAGGTATCTAACATTGATTTAATTATTCAATATTTTATTTTCACTCACAATTTTTCAAAGGGAAATACTTATTTGACCCTATTTTTGCATATAAAAATTCAAATTGTAATGTTTATATATGCATTCCTCTCATGTTTATATTCAATCGACACACACACACACACGTCTTGTCAGACGAGTACCACTCCTTAATTCAGAAATGTCTGAAGGATTATCTGTACCGAGATTGTAAATCAAGAGATCCAGCTTTGTACGACAGCTAGAACTGTCTCGGTTCAAAATGTTGAGATGCAGCAACCAGCGAAATCAAGATAGCCAGTAACAAGTTTAAACTGCAGACCAACATGACGTGAGGTGTGGTGTGGTGTTCCACTTAAAAAAAAAATTTAAAACATCTTTCCACACCCAATGGGAAATGCAACGAAATAATGCAGACATAAGAGCTGTTGAAATGGATGCGTCTACAAGACGAATAAATTTAGTTATTTTTGCTTTGGTTTTAAATTAAAAAAACAAACAAAAACATCTTCCCACACCCAATCAAAAAATCTATCGAAATGAATTAGATGTTTTTTTTAATTTCAAAAACAAAAACAAAAACGCGAAACAAACTAAATTAATTCATCTTGCAGACGCATCCATTTCAACGGCTTTTTAACTGCAATATATATATATATATATATATATATATATATATAGTAAGCTATGAAAATATATTTATGGCAATTAAGCTACATTTTAGCCTGAAGATTCCCCCGGGGATGAAACGCGCGAGCCTCTGTGTAGCTTAATTGCCATAAATATATTTTCATAGCTTACTACCTAGCTCTATTTACGTATCGAGCACTGTTGGTAAATACTGAAAATTGATACATAAAAAATTACATCTCCTTATAAAATCACTTTCAATAAATACGCTAGGGAAACGTATACCCCCATCCAGCTATAGGTGAGATAATAGAGTAGACCAGTTTCCCTACCAAGGTTTTAATCGAATCTTGGAGCAGGAAAACTCTGAAATGAAACACATGACCAAGTCGATCATGCGGCACACCATGCACAAATATTACTTGCCTGGTAGAGAGTGAGTATGCTAAAATATTAAGTTTTATCATTTTTGGTCATCCATATTTATTAGTTTAATAATAAAGAACTTACCTTTAAATGCACAATTCAGTTGGATTCCATTAGAATCTTTGCAATAATCCCTGAAAAGAATAGAAGAATAATTATTTTGTAATGCTAGAATTATAAACTTAAAAATTACATATCTTACATTTCTTTCCTTTTTTTTTTTAACTTTCCAGTTTGAGACGTCTTTTATAACTTTTTTACCTTCACTGATTGAGACGTTATTTTATATAAATATAAGTGTGAACACTGGCGAATCATTTTTTTTTTCCGTTATTTTTGACGAAGGGTGTAAACTTGTATTATATATTTTATGAAATAATTAATAAATGTTATTTTACAGAGATTTTCTTTTGCGTAAAATTCCGGAAAATGAGCTGAAATGCCAAATCTCTATAATAATACGCTATGGCAATTTCATGTTCGTACGTTATCACCCTCCTTTCCTTTTAAAAGAATGAAATCGGCCAATCACTGAAGATGCCATGCAAAAAAAGGAATTACAAACTTTCATATGATGTCGCTACTGTGTCAAACATAAAACACTTTTTTGACCTTCGGGAAAGAATCGAAGTGTAGTATCTCTTGTGTCCAAAGATGGCATGTGAGTTTTACGAGAAAGACCTCCAATAACCAGATATATTCTGAAACTACATTAACCAGAGTACTTAGAAGAATACAACTGTAATTTTCACGGGTTCTGCTAGAAATTAAATATTTTCTTATTTCTTCACTATAAATTAAACAGTTGACATGTTGGATACAGTCACACCAATAATTTCCTTGCAAAAAAAAAAAAAAAAAAAAAGAAAAAAAAAGACAATTCATCAGTTTTTGTCCAGGATGAATTTTTGCACCGGGTGAGGATAAGTTTGTAATTCCAAGGCACCTGAACAGCCATTGATGAATTTAAAAAAGAAAAAAAGAAAAAAAAACTCATTCACCCAAAACAAAGCATATTGCCACTTAGACGTAAGGGATTACTGTGAATAGTAACCAGATTTATAGGGAGCATCCTAAAGTCGGGAATTGTGCAGCAAAATCTTTGTATGACATTAAAATTTCTGCATGTTGGTAAAGTCAGGGAAACAGGGAGCAGGAAGGGAAATCCAAAGGCCAGCTGTCCGAGGAAAGAAGCTATTAGAGTAGAAAATCATCCAGCATCTAGAGACCTCTACAGTGAAGGGATGGGATTTTGCTTTTAGTCGGGTTGGTCAGGGATATTTACATTGAGTGTGTACAAGTGCGGTAAGTTTGTCAGAGCACATTCCGTTACTTATAAAACAAGCACAGGGATGCAACATTGCAGCGATGGGAAAGGAGCTGGAGTTTGGTAGACAGTGCGGGACCTATAAGATTAGACTGTTTTGTACCCTGTCCAAGAAGGAGAGACTAATGCCTTTTTGTTTTTTAGCAAGGAAACCATTGGTATGACTGTATCTAACATGTAAATATTTTAATTAATAAATGTTACCCTCGTAACTGAGCACTCTGGTCAATTTTCATTTTAAAAAAGTGTATACATCTTGTATATCCTGAGGTTTAGGGTGCCTAATATATACATGATCCAATGTTTTTTTTCTGGATTTACATTAATTTGTAGTAGTTCAAATAATTCACTGAATGCGAATGTAGATAACTCACCGTATAGTAACAGGTCCAAAAACAGTTGGGTTTGTTGCATTTGAAGCTTGGCGCTCAATATGAGCGAAACGCATAGACCATCTTGATAAAGTAACATTTGCACTGATAAAAGCTCTGAAAAGAAAAAAAATTATAAGCATATATTTACACATATCTACAAAAGCAGAGTTGATCTGAATTTCTGACAATTTCTTTACAGAAAAAAAATATTTGTCTACAAAACAATTGAAACAATATTGATATGCCATTTAACAAATAAAACAATTTGAGAAAAGATGTAGAATACATATAAACGTTTTGGAATTGTTTTTAGATGAGGATAAATAATTTGTATTATTGGGTCTACTGTGGCGCAATGGATAAAAGTGCTAAGTAATACTCAGTTCTAAGCGACAGTCTTTTGGAGGTTGAAGGTTCAATCCTCAGTACGGGTGATACTAAGAATACGATTACGAATGACTTAAGATTTCTACATGGTAATGGCTGACGGAATAAGAGCAAACTACTCCCGTGGATTAAGTAAAGGGTTCCGTTCGAAATTCTGTACAGATTTCAGAGTTTGATAAGATGCACCTGAAGGTCGGAGGTTACATCAGCCGAAACGTTGTAAGAATAACATTCAAGATGAGACTAGTAGTTCGAATAATCCAAATAATACAAATGAATTAAATAAAAAGAGGAAAAAAAGGTAAGATAAATAAAATGAATTCAATAAGAAATAACAAGTAAAGCAGGAGTTATCTCCCCCTGCGATCACTAATACTTGAATAATTAGAACACAGATACAAAAAATATTGATGCATTTTAAGAAAAAATAATGAATGTTGTGATGAAAGCAGCTTACACCTCTGCCCCAAACAACATAGGATCACCTGTGCTTGTCATTAACCGATATGTTAATGACAAGCCCAAATTAGTCAAATGGTTTTGAAAGTATATTACACTATTAGACAAAAAAATCTAATTCTGCAGTGGATTTAATTTTTTAGAAATCTTTCTTGCCAGTGCAAAGAGAGATATTAAAAAAGTGGTTTACATATTTAAAAATTCCACTAATTATTTTGATGGTCTCAGTTAATCACCTTCCATTCTTCTCCTGAAGAGTAGTTAAACTTAATGATTCCAACCTATCCTTATAACTGAGATCTTTTGTTAGTTAAATCACTTATTTATACATCTTCCAGTTTAAATATTATATTCCAATTGCCACATGCAACTACCGGTTCCCAGGATAAGAGGTCTAATTTTCTTATTATAATTACAGCGTGAGGCCCGAGTGGCAGAATGGGCACTAGCTTGGAGAGTTCAAAGATATCTTTAAAAATTGTTGCCATTAAAAGGCTTAAATTTTGTACTTCAGAGTCGGCTCTATATAGCAATATGCTAAAGCACTTCACGTTTGTAGATACGTTATCACCTTTCACAAACATAAAAAAAAATGAGATCATCCAATCAGTAAAGCTGGTAATTAATCTGATCTCGCTAGGTAAAGAATTCTGACATTACCCATTTTAAAATGAATAGTTTCAAAACAAAATTATGTCGTTCTGTCGATTAGCAGTACAATTTTTAATAAGTACATTTCAAAAAATGACATTCGTTTCACTGATTTGAAAGAAAATTTGGTTGACAATTATTTTTACGGTAAAAAGACAGAAAATGTTTTAAACAGAATTAAATTGCTACAATTTAAAATTAGAGCCATATTCGTTTTATTCATTAAAAATATTTAGCTTACAATCACAATTATTTTTACGAAAGAGCCATTTTTTCTTAATATTATTGACTCTGATTATTATTATTTCAAAGTTAATATTATTTTAAACATTAAATTATACACATTGATGTAGAAAGTACCGTGTTTATGCTAGTAATTTTATAGTATTTTTGTTAATGACTTTACTATATTTGTGATTATTACCGAAATGTATATGTACTAGAATTATGGGGCCTACGGATCCAAATTCTATTAAATATTAAATTGTTTTTAAAGTCAATACGTAGTTAAAGCAAAATAAATTGTTTTGGGCTATTAAAATAATTTCCAACACTATTGATGATGTTTACCCATTCATTTATTTTTTTTTTACTATCATTTATGTTTGTAATTCATATTGTGAAACATGATGTAAATCAAATCTATGACGTCACGCCAAAGCTATAATTATTTTGTTATGTGATTTTATTTATCTACCTCCCACAAGGTAAGATGTGACACAAGGTCGGGAAAGTGGGATTAGATAAGCCAGCGCTCGAGAGGTGAGCACTCTGGCCATTTAAAAATTGCCTGGGCAGATCCGTCGGCATTCCCCGGTAGGGGCGCCTCAGACAGTAAGCAATAAACTTACTCCTCCCCAAAGAGGGGAGGCAAAGCCTGGGAGGGTGCACCTCCTAGAACTGCACAGGACCGGCAACCCCCAATAGACCGGCGTAAATCCAGACCCAAAGGCCCGGACGATACCGGTTTATTAGGTGGGGTATGTGATGTTTTAAGTTTTATATAAGAAAATGCAAATAGCTCAGTTAGGAGAACGTTAGACTGAAGATCTAGGTTTCGGTTTCGATTTCCGGTCATGGCATCAGTTTTATTTGTTCGGAATTTATTATTTGATATTAATGCAATATTTTACATTTCTAAAAGTAGTTAAGATCTATGATATTTCCAAATGAGACAAATTACACTATGTATTTATTGCGTTAAAAAATTGTGACTGGCGGACAGACAGATGGACAAAATCCACTTATAATATAAGGAGCACCTTCTCTGTCTGTCCGTCCGGGAGAATTTTTGTAAACGGGAGAGGAGGTAATTACTTTTTAATTAATTTCAAAGTCAGAAACATAAATACATTAGGGCACATATTAACGACTAAATAAACAATAAATAATTTCGACGCCGAGGCTATGATTCGAACTCGCAACCTTAACGTCAACTGCCCGATACGCTACCGACGGTGCTATTGGACCAAATTAAAAATTACATCTTGATTTAACTACTTAAAGAAATGTTTTTTTTTCATTTCTTTCAGTTAGCAATGAATGATCGTATAATAACTGGTTCTTCGATATAGTTTGGAATCTGCGTTCGCGCTCGATTTTTTTAAGGGGGGGAATTTCAATATAATGGGCACTTTCTGTGGATGTGTGTATCAGAATTTTTTTTAAACGAATATCTTAACTTCATTTAAAAGTTGAAAATATTGCATTTATACTAAATAATAAATTGGACGTCATAACCGGAAATCGAAACTAAAACCTTGAGATCTCCAGTCTGATGTTCTACAAACTATTTGCACTTTCTTATAAATTCCCTTAACAAAATAATTATAGCTTTGGCGTGACGTCATAGATTTATGACTCACATCATTAGCAAAGGTATGCTTACTCTGGTCGCATATATTTGCTAGTCTATATGTATATATTTTTTTCTGACAGTATTTTTAAGTAAGAGGATATGAAATATAACTAAGAAAGCCTCTAGAATCCTGCTGAAATTATCCCATCTGGGGCCCCGAGCAGCATCCCCTTAAAGGTTTCAGTGGTTATAATTACTGAAGTTTCACTTACCCCATACCAATCTTTTCACAAGCCAAAGGGCCAAGAGCATCACTCCATGTGGAAGCACAGATTATGTAATCGTGATCATTGACGACGACACTGAGCAAGTCTTCATCAGATTTTGTTACTAAGAGAAAAAGAAAACGATCGTAAGAACAACCAACATCCATTTGGGTGATATCAAGCAAAAAGTACAAAAAAGGGAGGGGTGTTATTGAACTTTCTTGACTAGAGAAATTTCGTTTCTGCTAATTTGGGTGTTGTATTGTCTTCTCTTACCGATGTTAAGTCTATTTTGTATCCGATAATTAACTCTTTACAAAACACTCATTTGTACCAGATATTTTAAATTCTTTCATAGCCAATATTATTTTTCATTCCTATCTATTTATTGCAATCATGTTCGCTTTGAATGACCGTGTGAGAAAAAAACAGGAGCTATTAAATTCCTGCAAGAAAATGGTATGTTGATATATGGAGATGTCAACGTGAAGGATGCTAATAATTGTTTTCCTAAACATTTGTTACAGTCTTCTAACTAATTTTAAACCTAACCCTAACTGGCAGCCACTCGGACTTCTGATTAGAGGTTAAAAAAAATTTGTTAACTGTCCTAAAACGCTAGAATGGTTCGGAAATGGGTGGGGAAATAATTTTACATAAACTTTATATATGAAACTAATCTAAATTCTAAAATACTGAAATAAAATAATCACCTTTTCGCCTAAAAACAAAAAACAAAATAAGGCAAATTTTTGGGGGGGTGGGGGGGGTGAGTGGGGGATTTAGTGGAATATGTTAATCTACAAGTGTACAAATAAAAAACAAAAAAATATTTCTTGTTAAGGTCTTATTTTTTTACGATAAAGAAAATAAGGTAACACCATAATAGTAGACTACACCCAATACAAAGTTAAACCAAAACGAAATTGCTCCAATCAATAAAGTTAAAAAGTACCAAAACATTAGGGAATGGCTAATACGAAATCAAAATAACAAGAATGAAAATACTGTTAGAAACAAAATGTAGTCTATGCTACAATTCTGCATTGGAGTGAAAGATCAGACTTTTTTTCCACCTGATGAGATCTGTTTCTAATGACTATTGATCGATAACATCGACATACTAGTGTGGCGGCTTTTTGTACATGTCTGTATAAATAAAAAATTATATATATAATATATATATATATATATATATATAATATAATATAAATGATGTAATCTATGCTAAAATTCTGCTTTGATCGTTTTTATTGTTTTCACATTAAATTTTGACAGATGCATCAGAAGAAGACAGTCAGCATTAAACCTTTGAATGACAAGACTGTTTATCTCTAACACACCTTTTACTTAGGTCAGTTTCTTGCATACGTAATACACCAGAAGCAGAAACTCCAACCGCTCATGCAGGTCAGTTTCTTGCACACACAATATATACAAAAATTAAAAACATGAATAAAGATAAAGAATACAGTTTTAGCCGTGAGATGAGCTAGTGTAAACCAGTACACTCCAATAATTGTTAACAATTTTTCAAGCCGAGGATGAATTTCGAGAGTTTAAACAGTAGCTATGATGAAACCGTGGCTAACAGTTGAAATAAATTATTACCATAAAATCCTTCTGGATCGTACACTCTTTCTTTACACTATTAATATTGCTCTGGATCTTACACAGAGTTCTCGAATTTACTGCGTAAAGACTGTGCATGGATTATGCTATATCCAACCCACTTGAATCAACCAATTATTTTATATAAACGTAATGCAATACTCTTCTGTAAAAAGAATAGAGTTCTCTAGGTTACCATTATCATAAATTTGTAAGCAAATGAACAAATTCATTTACACAATATAATTTCACCCACTCGCAGTAACAGGTTCTTTATCTCAGATCGTAAGACATCTGACACCACTGGTCACGGTTGGGAGTGACCTTGTGCCAAGGTTTCGAATCTCTGGGTTTACATGCTTCCTATGTCTAGCCACGCTGATGAGTCGTGAAACAACGAAACAGCTATCTATAAATATATAACCATTTTTTAATAAATATTCTTAATATCCACAGGAACATGTTTCCTGTTTTAACCAACAGTCATCAGTGTGGATTAAGTAACTGTACCGTCGGCCAAACGATTCGAATCTCAAACCCGAATTATTCAAACTTAAACTTCTTATCGCTAGGCCATTGTGACAGCTACATTTCAAATGCTAGAGAAATAAGTCCTGTATTTATTTTTTAAATTTTTATAAACATGGTAACGTTGCTAGATTTGAATCTTATTATATTTCTCTCAAAGTGCTCGACTTGAACAAAGCTTAAATAAAGTATGGTAAAAAACATTAAATATTAAACAAACCACTAGTACTGAATCCAAAAATAAAACAAAAATTAAGACCGGTAACTGCATAAATAAAACAGAATTTCCCATGCAGCAAAAATGCCTTTCAACCCAAATAGTCTACCAGGCTACGATTACAACTAAAGAAAATCAAACCCAGAAAAATATTATATAGGAATTGCTGTAATTACCTTCAAAGATACACTAAACAAATGCTATTTCAACACTCTGGACTATTAAAAAAAAAAACTTCACTCTCTATATACCACTGGAAACTAACCAATAATAATAAATCAACAATAGTTAAATGGAACACAATTAGAAAAACTGCATCTACAGTTCTCTAAATTCACCCTGTTACCTATGCTTGAATGAACATCTTGAAATAATTAGCTTTAATGATAGAGGTTAACTTCTAAACAAAAAACATGAAATCTCAATTAACTGTAGGCATAATGTCACACCTTCTCAGTAACCTATATAAAACCTTTTTAACCCATATTACCATTAGAAAATAAAAATTAAAAACCATAAACCTCAACCCATACTATAGTCTACCATATTTCTTAGAATTAATAACCGCCTCCATACAACACTGCCCCCTATATATTATATACCAGTGCCCCTGATATATACTTAAAACCTTTAGATTCTGATCCACCTACTTATTCGTTTATTTATTCAATTATTAACATGTGCTAGGTTATTGGAAACGAGGCAACTTATTGTCTTTAATCTACCCATACAGTCCCTCCACACACACACTTATATTCATGATTAATACCCATCCACATATCTACCCATTGACTCATTTTATTTCATTTATTTATTTATCTTTTATCTGTTTACTTATTCATTCATTATTTTTTTTACTAATAAACATATTCTATTATACTTGAGAAACTATAACCCAAACATATATGTATATTTTAATTTCTTAAATTTTTATTGAATTACCAGTTTTTTTCGTTTTATTATTATTATTATATAATACTAGCGGGACCCGTGTAAATTACACGAAATGATGTTTTCAATACTAATTATCTTGTTCCTAACCTATACATGTTTGAATAAAATATGATAAGATTTGACTTGTATATTTATTTACAAAAATGAACAATACAGAAAACAATTTACAAAACTTCTTTATATAAAATATTTCTAGTGAAGGTAATATTTCGACGACTGAACCTTGCTTTGTAAATGCGTTAGATTAAATTAAATTTGGCTAGAATTCATGAGTAGCATACACAGATTCTGGAGGTCGTTGCTTTTGATGTAAGCGTGACACACAAAATAACACACACACGCTATCGTATTAATATGTGTATTCGCGGTCGTCCCCTCCCTATCCCCCCTTAGATGTAGAAAAAATCTTAGAGGTTGGTTGGGATCGAACTATAAACCAGTCTGGCCGACATCAAAGTCGCTAACCGTTGTGCCAAAAGGAAATACTTGAAATATTACGAAAATTAGGTGACTTGAATGCTTTTCAAAATCTAGGTGCATATAGTAGATGTAAGCGTGACACATGAACACACACGCTATCGTATTAATATATAGAATATTATATTATTATCATTACAACTATCATTATTATTATATTAGATTATACTATTATTATTATGATTACTATTTCTTCTTAATATTGTTATCATTACCACTATTGTTATTACTATTATCATTATTATTATACCTTATCAATAGTGCTATTATTATTATTATTATTGGTAGTGTTACTGTTTTAATTATTGGTGTTGTTATTACTATTTCCTAGATAAACACTATTGATATCATTGTGATTGATAGTATTATTTTTATTATACAAAAAACTTCTAGTTATCATTTTTATTACCAAGACACTATTTTTTATTATATTTCTATCATAACAGTTATTGCTACTGTTATTCTAGGCAAATTATTTATTTTGTAAATCTTAACATCTAAGGGGCACATGTATATATATATATATATATATATATATATATATATATATATATATATAAGAGGTTTATGTAGTCTGCTTGAAGCATTGTTTACTTGTATATAGAAATGTGATACTTAGAAGGCAATACAATGCAGAGGTGTAACGGATAAACACAAGTTGAAGCAAATAAGACATAATGGTGGAACAAGTTAAATAGTTTCACCCTACACACACACACACATTATATATATATATATATATATTTATTTCTTTACAAACACACATATCTCTGTCTATCTACACAATGTTACAATGTTATGTAATACCTGTATCAAAATGGTCTGGTGGAAACTGTATGATATATTTCGGGAACTCTTTCTTATTCAGAACCGTGCTCAACTCAAGTTCAAACGTGCATATATATATATATATATATATATATATATATATATAAATATATATATATATATATATATATATATATATATATATGTGTGTGTGTGTGTATGTATGCATCCTTATTTCCTGATGAACCGACTAATATTTATGTAAAAAGAATAGATGTAAAATATTATTATCATCATCATCATGGTTGTTATTATCATTTGTGCCCTTATTATTGTTATTTTTCATTATCATTGAAGTGGAAATGGTGTGATTGATAATTATTGTTATTAATACCGTTTACTTATTTTAATCATAAACGTTAATGAAATTTATCTCTAAGCTTAAATAAAAAAAATAAGAGAAAAATTAAATAAAATTAAACGGCTTCCATTCCACAAAAAAAAACAGACCGACAGACTCTCCTCTTCCTCCCTATGTTTGTCGACCCACTCCCCCCCCCCCCAACCACACACATATTTCGTTCAAACCTGTAAACCCTGCATAGCAACCAACCCACTCCTACCTCTTAAATTACAGCTTGGCGCCTAACAAATCCTCGATTTTCCCATCTAAACTTACGATCTGAGACCTTGAAAATATGTTATAAATAGATTAACTTTTCAATCTTTTAACTCTTTACCTCTTACAAATGTTTTTTTTCAATTGTTTTAAATTTGACCATGTGACCTCCCGGTTTTGAATTTGGCTTTCCCCTTTTCCTTTCATTATTTCCAAATATGAACATTGGAGTGTAAGATCAGACTTTTTTCCGCCTGATGAGATATGTTTCTAATGACTATTGATCGATAACATCGACATGCCAGTGTAGCGGCTTTTTGTACATGTCTGTATAAATAAAAAATATATAAATACATATTATAAATATAAATGTAAATAAAAATATATAAATATGTAAATAATATATATGAATAAATATATAAATATAATATAAATTATTAAAAAAAAAAAAATATATATATATATATATATATTAGAAAGCATATAACTCAAAAAACTTACCACAACGATGCTCATCTGAACCATCAGGACAGTCAATCGCATAGTTACACTGCTTATTAGGTTCTATACAGGTAAAATCATCACATACAAACTGATGTGAAAGGCATTTATCTGTTTGAAAAGAAATAAAAGTGTTTAATTCAGTACTAGCTGTTCTGACCCGGCGTTGCCTATTCAGTTCAAATTTTGTTTTGCAAATGTTCTATAACCACATCTTTTTTGTGTGGTTTAGTATCTAAGTTAAAAGTGAATATTTCGGATTTAATAAGAACGAAGCAAGACTTACGTAAAAAAAAATATTCCAGCTGTGTCTAAATTACAAATAACGCTTGTTTTTGTTTATAAAGTACAGAACGAGATAAGATAATTGAAAATAAAGAATGCTAACTCTTACTCTTTAGTAAGAGTTAGCATTCCTTATTTTCAATTATCTTATCTAAGACTTATTTTCCTTAGCATATTTTTCTTTGTAGGCGATTATTTAAGAAAATCTACACATTACCAAACTGCTGATCCGGATGAAGTATTTTCTTAAGTTGTAGTGATGTATGTTGTGAATAATATGGTACAACAATAACAAATGAAAATTAGCTAGCGAGATTTAAAGTTTGATTTATCAGCTTAAATGCTATTTAGGTCTACCTTTTGAAATCCAACCAACATAACTTTATATATTAGATGGACTTCTGTGTAATAAAAGCATAGAAGCATGTCTATTTCCCAAATAACTCCAGACTGATTTTGGTCTGAGTTATTTGTATTGATTTTTAATACATGGAATAGTGGATAAGTATGAACAAACTAGTTAAAATTATAACACAGACAATTCTAAAGCTAAAAAATCTAAATCTTTGGTGTACAAGGGCTACAGACAAGTAAACATGCCTTATTATAATCTATTTTTCGTTAAAATAATTGAATACTTTCAATTATCAGTACCGCCAATGAAATCAAAATATAAATAAATGGTAACATCCATAAGTGCGAGCATTGGACGCTAGTCACTGAGGTCCCAATTTTTTTATCTTGCTAGGTCTATCCATACTGATGAGTCATAGATGAAGAAACCTGTCCATGAATAACTATTCAACTTGACTGCGACAAATATGTCTCAATCAAGGAGAATTAAACGAAAAAAGAGAAAAAAATATGTTTATACTTTTGACAAGGGTGTAATCACCGAAAGTACTCAAGTTTTTAAAGTAAAATATTTACACTGTCAGAATGCATTTGAATTTTTAATTTTCAAACGGTTAAGAAACCAGACAAACGCAAATATATATATATTTTTTTAAAATAAACATTTATTTAAAAGTCGAATTTTCGATTCACACAAGAATCTTTATCAAGAGAATACAAACTATATTTTTTCTTTCTTTTTTTTAAGCGACATGTCTGTATTCTCGTGATGAATATTAAATCGGACATTTCATCCCAGGCTTCGACAAGAACAGAAGTTAGGTGGCAACTTGTCGCTTAAAAAAAAAAAAAATATTGTCTGTATTCTCCTGATGAAGATTTTTGTGTGAATCGAAAATTCAAATAACTAATGTTTATTTAAAAAATGAAATGTGCAATTTGACTGGTCTCTTAACAGTTTTAAAATTATGTCAGGATTTGAGTTGTAAAATACTCGGAATCCAGGATTTCGAATCACATGACCAGTAGTGAATAGTTATATCTCTATACTGATGAGTCCCGATTATAAAGGACAAAACGTATATGTACATAGATAATAAACAACTATTCTGCAAATCGTGTTGCATAACACACGTTCGGTCGCCACCGTACAATCCTCAATCCAACGGACAAGCCGAAAGATTTGTAGACACATTCAAAAGGGCACTACTAAAAGCAAGAGGGGAGGGAACAACAGAGGAGATACTACATGCTTTCCTCCTTTCTTATAGAACAACACCAAATGGAGCTGTGAAGAATGGTCTATCACCAGCAGAGGCACTCATGGGACGAAAACTCCGTACCACACTGGACGCTTTACGTCCCCAGCCACAGAGGCAACAACCAAGCCCTAACAAAACAAAAGCTTTTTCAGTTGGTCCATCAGTGTTTGCTCGGAATTACAGACCTAGCCGGCCAAACTGGGTACCAGGCATCATCTGCAAAATAAATGGACAATTTCTGTATGATGTTCAAGTCGGAAATCAATTCTGGGCACGGCACAAAAACCAGTTGCGTCTCAGATACTCTGTAGGCAACTTAGTGGACAACAGAACAACCATTCTATTTGATTGGTTAATGGACACATTTGAACTGCCATCTCCACCACTTCTCATGCAGACAAATTCAGATGAAAATGATCAAAGACCTCCCAGGACTTGGCCAAAACGCAGTCGCACTAGAGTCAAGCACCTCCAAGTTGACCCCAGGTGCGCTCGATACAGTTAAAGACTAAAACGGGGAGATGTTAGGGATAACTAACGAAACAATTATCTCCCGTGGACCATTTCAGAGTTATCGCCCTTGTCGATAGTCTTGCCTGGAGAAAAGATAAACAGACCGACGTCTTGAAACTGTATATTTCATCTCGCGTTACAGTGGCAATTAACTCATTATTTTATATTGTGTTCAGTTGTAATAAATTTGTTAAAAGTTTCTGCTGATATTTTATCCATTTTTCTTTACAAATATTATTGATTAAACCTAAATTACGAGGTTTACTATATATATATATATATATATATATATTACTTTGGTTGTGTACTCAAAATTCAACCAATGTTAACTTTCATATGTTTAACTCGATAGACTTTATAGATATAAAGACACTAGTAAGTTTCTCAAGAGCAAAAATAAATTAATTTCGATGTCAACAAGACCAAAAATAGCGTCAAGTAAACCTTTTATATTCTTACAGCAGTTTCATCTAGAGTGACTATACAATCAAATAAGGTTTGAATTTTACAGTCAAATAAAAAGATTCTTCAGAAAAAAGTTTACATGTACACAATTGAAAAGACAAATCAATATCGAGTGAACGTACGTGCTCTCATCTGTTGTCAAGAACCAAGCCTCATTCTCGATAAGAAACGGAGTCATATATATATATATATATATATATATATATGTTGTCATATTGATGCCAGAATTATAAAGAATATATTCATGAAAATGTTCTATTTAATCCCCCCAAAATACTCACTGCAATCGCGTTCATCTGATGCATCATTACAATCTGATTCACCGTCGCACACCCATTCAGACATGATACACTTTCCATCGCTGCATGTAAACTGGCCAAACGGGCAAGCTAAAATGAGGGTAAAATAGACAATAAACATAATAGAAAATAATAATGGAATTAAAAATAACGAGAATAATAAAAACAAATTCAAAGTTTGCTTTCAACAGCTATCAGCATAATTTACTTTTATTTCTCTTGAAATAATAAATATCTCTCAACATTTATAATATTATGAAAAAAAATGTCTTCTCTCGTAAAAATAATTGCTGTTGTCAGTTAAATATGCCTTAAATAAATAAAACGAATATATTTCTTCTTGATCGATTTAAAATTGTAACAATTTATATTTTTAAAACAATATTCTTTCTGTAGAATTTGGTATATTCGGACTACTGTTCTCATCTTGGGTGTTTTTATGACAACGTTTCGGCCGATGTAACCTCCGACCTTCTTCAGGTGTACTTTGTCGAACTCGGGAATCTTGACGGAATTTCGAAGGGAACCCGTTATTAAATCCACGGGGGTAGCCTGCTCTCGTTCCATTTGCAATGACTGGGAAGAAGTCTTCAGTAATTCGCAATTCTTCGTATCGCCTACACTGAGGATTGAACCTTCATTCATGGCAGATGGAATGAGAGCATGTAACCCCGTGGGTTTAATAAAGGGTTCTGTTCGAAATTCCGTCCAGACAAGGTACACCTGAAGAAGGTCGGAGGTTACATCAGCCGAAACGTAGTGATAAAAACACTCAAGATGAGAACAGTAGTCCGAATATACCAAATTCTACAAACTAACTATCTCATCTAAAAAATTCCGAAACATTCTTTTTTTTCGCTGTAAAAATAATTGTCAGCTAAATATTTTGTTTTAAATAATTAAAATTAAAGTCTACACCTTTTTATAGTTAAAAATAAATAGTCCCTTTCTTCTTACAATAAAAATTACTGTCATTTAAATATTCTATAAATAAATATGTATATCATCACTTAAAAAAAAGCAGCAACAAAACAAACACGGTTACTGTGTGTGTGCATTAATCTGAGAAAAAACTTGAATTTCGTCAAAATTCTATTTTTATTTAAAAATTGGTTATGTTAAAATTGAAAACTTGTATTCCTTGAAATAATATCATTAAAAAAATGCAGAGAATTTAATTAAAATTTAATAAGTCTTATTTTCGGTTATTGAAAAAAATTCTATATGAAGGAATCATCAGAAGGCTATCACAATGAAAGAAATGGAAATGTGTGTTGAGAAGGAGGACAATTCACACGAGTTTAAGGAGATTTGAAACACCCACTATTTGATAAAGAGGTCTTATCTCGAAATATACGAAACACGGTCACACACATTAGATCACTGTGTAGAAGTTGTGATTAAACAAGATTTACTATTACAAGAAATGAAAAATATTTGTTTTTAAATCACTTCGTTTTTGTCCTATTCAACAGAAATATTTTCATGTTTTTGCATTGCCTTCTATGCCTCCTCTATATACATATTATATACAAGGCTTCAAGCTAACTAAATTACCTTATTAAAATCATTGGTTTATTTACAAAGAGTCATCTCCCATTGCCAGCCTCTAGCACTGATATTGACCATTTCTCACCTATTTGTTGCCGAACTAGAAAAAAGATATTCATATAAAGTAGTAGTAGTAGTAGTAGTAGAAGTAATTCCTTTCTCAGCCCTTTTGGTTATGGTGCTTATTCATTTTTCTACAACATTAACCGAAACGGATAGCCTGAAACATCCCCATGACAGGACGCTAGTCTGTTGCCGATTAAACTTCCTAGCAAAGCTGGTAGCCATTTATACAACTGGGTGAAGTGTTTACTTATAGCATCTGACACTCAGAAATTGGCACCCATCTAAATATTGATCAAGCTCAATGTTGCTTAACTTCGACAATTTGATAGGAACCGGTATGTTAACCAAGGTTGCGGAGTTGGAAGGTATAAAGTCCGACTCCGCGGATTTAAAAAAATTCTTACTCCAACTCCTAGCATTCTTAAGAGTCCGACTCCTTCCAACTCTGATGTCAATATGATTTAGCCGTGATTATATGACGGTGGTTAAGTGGATATCGACACGAACTGAAGATCTGGGTGTTCCAAGTTCGAATCCAGTCAGTTCCACAGTACCACTTTCACTTAGGGATGTCGGCAACCTTCTCGTGGTCCTTCCCGTAAGTACCCGATGTCTTTCCAAAAAGATTTCTAACTAGAAAAACATCGGGGAAACTAATGCCAGCACCTGAATCATCTGATTCACACGAAAGAAGAAGTTGTGATTATATCTCCTAATTCTTGTGTCATACGTGTTCCCTTCAATTTTCGGTTAGGGTTAGGGTTATCCTTGCCCCTGTTTCTTCCGATATTCATAACAATTTCTGACATTTTTAGGTAATAAAATAAAAAGAGTTCTTACTGCAGTTTACTTCGTCACTGCCATCGCTGCATTGCGTAATGTTGTCGCATACTTGGTACTTCTTGATGCACTCGCCGCTTGCACATTTCGTTTCAAAATCAGGATGACATGCTACAAATCAAATAGTGGTAATAATTTATAAAGAACTAGAAGAATACTCAGGACGGCGATAAACAATATCTACAGCATTTTCAATTTTTTTTTTTTTTTTTAAGGCTAGGGTGTGGTTTTAGAAACACACAACCTAAATGGTAAAGTTAAAATTTTTTTTAAATATAACGTTGCCATGTTACTCACTGTGTTTCCTAGAATATGCATCTTATAATTAATAAGTTCATTAGTGTAGGAGTATACCCCACGCATACATATTGACAAGTATGCACAGGTTAACATTTTATCTAAACGAATAAATATACAGCACAGGCAAAAGATCCAGAGACAAATATTTGAATGCCCAATTTGCATAACTTTTTATTTTAAACAGTTCATAATAAATTATATTTGGTGTTATTTATTTGTAATTTTATTGTGCTATTTTTTCTCTATATATTTAATGATTTTGTCGATATTAACAGTAATTACTTAAAGATGCATTAGGCATTTTCGTCATCTATCTTAAAATGTTGCCATGAAAAATTATAGTGGCTTTTGATAGTAAAAACATATTAAAGAAAACAAATACACTTGGGTGTTAATCTAATCCAAACTTAATTCTGCCAAATTTATACTGTTTTAAAAATGGCTATGATGTTAAATTTGAAAACTTGTATTCCTTATCACTCTCTACAAAGTTAGATTATATATATATATATATATATATATATGGCACAGGGCTATTCAGCATTTGATGCAAGGTGAGTTCATGATTAGACAAGATGAGATTAGAGAAGAAATCATTGATACTTACTTTTTACTGGCGGCTTAAAGCAGAAGTGAAGATCATTTGTGAGGTTGTCACAATTTAATAACGTTGCATTTGATCCGCAATCTTTTTTGATAACTGAAAAGATACAAAAAGTTGAACCACATTTAATTCTATGAGTTTATAGTAATTTGGAAAACCAGACCATTTTGTCAGTTTACTTTTGTAGATTTCTAGTTTGCATGCATTCAATGAGTTTTCTTAACTGCCAGACAGGAGAGCGCATTTCCTAACATTGGTCAGAATAAGTTCAAGGGAGATAATACAGACAATTCTGCAGCCAACATCACTAATGTCAACGTTTTAACCCACTATACTTTCATAATACATTGCAAACATAAATATATATATGTAGGATGGGACGGTGGCTAAGTGGTTAACGACGTGGATTGAGGACCTAAGTGTGCCGGGTTAGAATCGAGTTCGTTCCACTGAAACATTTTCGGCAAAATTGCTTTTTACTTATTAGCTTTATAATATTTCGTAAATAGGCACAATTCAAATTTATCAGCCTTCACCTCCTATTTGAAGTCTTGTGCCCCCTCTCCCTGGAACCTTACCATTAATACTAGCCCACCCCTAATACAAGGTGAGAACAGAGCTCCACCCCCCACCCCACAGGGGATTGAAAGAATACTTAGATTTAATTAAAAAAATTTTGAATAAAATTTTTTCGTCCTCCATTAAAAACTAGAAAAAGCAATTTAAAATAGTACCCTTTTCTTGGCAATCAAGATATACACAGTAAATTGTTTTAGAAAAAAAAAAGAAGTTTGTTCTGGTCTGCAGCTACCTCTGTCACGATCCCGTAATCTCAACAAGCTTTCAAATTCTTTTGATGTCTATTTTGCAGAAGCACCTTCCATTTTAAAATGTTTTATACATTTTTTTCTAAAAATATTATTTCTATTTGTTCATACTCATTGCTTGAGCGGTATTGGTACAGTACCTAGCTATGTCAATTTCTGCCTTTACCTAGTTTCTAATGCTAGATAGCTAGTACAAAGTATGTGTAACAAAAATATGCTACTTAATATTTAGCTGAGAGAGTAAGTAACTACGATGAATGTATTTACGTATTGGTTTTAATTGGTAAAAAACATTAGAAATTGTTTTTAAGCAAAAATAATTCACTTTGAACTAAAATTATTGAGAAAAAAACCCAGACTTTACTGTATATATTAGATGTTAAAATTTCGTGCCCATCAAGTATTTGTTAAAACATTGTTAGACCTGCATCATACACAGGTTTACTTACTTTCACAGGTGCTTTTGCAGGAAAATCTTTGGCCGAAATCCACGCATTTTGGAAAAAACATTCCACACATGTAGTGCGTGATATACGGGGAGCATGCGCTCCTGATGATGGGAATAGCAATTTCCTCGAAGCGTTGTTTGGCAGCTTTCTGAGTCATGTCGCCAAATAAACTTGGAAACATTATTCGCGAATAACCAGTTTCAAGACACTTTGGTTCTTGGAGTGCATAACAGGAATCTAAAAGAAAAGACAGGAACAAAATAAGTTTGGTTTAGGTGTTTTAGAATGTATCGACCCTTTTTCGGCAGACATTAAATACTGAAACAGTGTCTAGGCTTCAAATTGTTTATATTTTCAAATTTATCAATTACATCATTTGTATTTTGATTATTCGAATTACTGTTCTCATTATGGATGTTATTCTCACGTTTCGGCCGATTTACTCTCCGACTGTAATTTTTTGTTTGGTTGAACTCTGGAATCTGTGCAGAATTCTGTACTGAACCCTTTACTTAATCCATGCAGGTAGATTGTTCTCGTCCTGTCAAATATGACCGGGTAGAAGTAATTCTTAATTATATCAATAGTATCACCTAAGAATTACTTCTATTCTGTCATGGCTGACGGAACGAGAACAATCTACCCACAGATTAAATTATGTACAGATTCCCGAGTTCGACAAGAAACACCTGAAGGTCGGAAGTTACATCGGCCAAAACGTTGGGAGAATGACATCCTAGATGAGAACAGTAGTCCAAATAATCCAAATTATCAATCTCATTTGAAAAATTCCGAAACAATTTGTTTATAATATAAATGTCTCTAATTTGTTTTAGCAGTAATTTTCAAACGTTAATTTAAGTATTTATATACTTTGATAATGTTAGTATTTTATTCTTTGTCAGCTATTTAAATGTTTATATATAGATCCACTGATTTTCAAAAAAATAATATAGACTATTTTCTTTCAAACAATGCTTTCATATTGTTAGTGTTCTTTTTGTTTCTTTTTAACTGCATATCAACCCTTTTCCGAATTCAGTAATTTGAAAACAAATCCTAAATGATTCTCAAATAAAGCAAGATATATCACTAATTTAAGAATTTAAAAAATAAATTTGGATTACCTGGACCAATTTTAGGAGTGGTGGTCTGCTGGATTGTAGTTGTTACAGATGCTAAAAATAAAATTTAAAAAGAACAAAAATTCAACAATATCTTATAATTGAGTTCCGCAATTTGAGAATTGAGAATCCCAGCAAGAGGCAAGCTACAATTTGGGTACCCCAGCAAGAGGCAAGCTACAATTTGGGTACCCCAGCAAGAGGCAAGCTACAATTTGGGTACCCCAGCAAGAGGCAAGCTACAATTTGGGTACCCCAGCAAGAGGCAAGCTACAATTTGGGTACCACAGCAAGAGGCAAGCTACAATTTGGGTACCCCAGCAAGAGGCAAGCTACAATTTGGGTACCCCAGCAAGAGGCAAGCTACAATTTGGGTACCCCAGCAAGAGGCAAGCTACAATTTGGGTACCCCAGCAAGAGGCAAGCTACAATTTGGGTACCCCAGCAAGAGGCAAGCTACAATTTGGGTACCCCAGCAAGAGGCAAGCTACAATTTGGGTACCCCAGCAAGAGGCAAGCTACAATTTGGGTACCCAGCAAGAGGCAAGCTACAATTTGGGTACCCCAGCAAGAGGCAAGCTACAATTTGGATACCCCAGCAAGAGGCAAGCTACAATTTGGGTACCCCAGCAAGAGGCAAGCTACAATTTGGGTACCCCAGCAAGAGGCAAGCTACAATTTGGGTACCCCAGCAAGAGGCAAGCTACAATTTGGGTACCCCAGCAAGAGGCAAGCTACAATTTGGGTACCCCAGCAAGAGGCAAGCCACAATTTGGATACCCCAGCAAGAGGCAAGCCACAATTTGGGTACCCCAGCAAGAGGCAAGCCACCATTTGGGTACCACCGTAAGAGGCAAGTTACAATTTGGGTACCACAGCATGGGTTAAATTTTAAGTACCCCAATAAGAGGTGTATTATCAATTGAAAACCGTAGTAAGTAGTAAATTACACATTCAGAGACATTCCAGAATAATTCCCAAATAAAGACAAACATAGTTTACACCTAACATCAGGCTAAACGGCTCAAAGATGGTAACATGTCAAATCCTAGTCTACAACAACTCTATACCTCAATATAAGATTACATTTGAAACATACAGCTCTGAATAATGCATAAACATAAAAATCCTACCTCCATAAATCCTTTTAGATAAAATTAAGATAAAAATTAATGTTTATGACAAAGTGGTTATGTTTAAACTGCATTATTTCTGTTTATATTTAAGGCAAATATAAGTTTGGTCATCTTTTAAGGTTACGGTCAATGCATGTACCAATTCCTTTAATGCACGGTTTCAGGTGCACCATTCAACGATAAAATTAGGTGTGTGCACTAAAATCGGCTCTACACTTATTTTCGATTGGAACAAATTACAGAAATCTTTTTGAAACGAACTGAATAAAAGGGAAACAGCTAATACAATTAAACATTTTTAGTTGATTGACAAAATTATGGTGCAGTCGAAAAAGACTTTTGTTTGGTTATAAAGCACAAACAAACCATAATAATAGACTTTGTTTATAAGTTTTAATTCTAGTTACTTTCAAATTGATTGTTTAAAGCGTTTAAAATCACTTTAATTTAACAATTGATATTCATTTTTATCTATAATAATAATTAATGGAATGGGGGTAATGCCTGGAAACGGTGTTTACTCATAAACTTCCATATCCAAAAGCGATTTCGAAACCTTTAACTTGTGTCAAAATATGTTGCTAATGTTAAAAGGCAACTATAATTTATTACATTTTAATTAAGGGGACACAAACTAAAACTAAAAAGGCCTCCAGAGCACTGCTGAAAGCAGCATCGTTTACATTGGTTGGTGGAGGTCAGGGTTTCGGAGTCGGAGGTTTTGGAATGATTAAGACTCCTATAAAATGCCAGGAGTCAGAGTTGGATTAAGAAATCCGACTCCGATTATTACTGAATATTGGAAGACCGAGTCGGATATTTTGGAATTTTTAAGAGTCAAAAACGGAATTTTGAGAATCCTGGGTGTCGGGTTTTATACCTTCTAACTTTGCAACCCTAGTTTAGGCCAGGTGTGCATCCACCCCTGGGGGTAAGTTGTACTGGATCTGCTAGTTGATCAAGAAATACCTTTAAAAAGAAAAAGGTCTAATATACAAAATGATAAATTGAGCAAGTCTCATTCTATTGATATCATCTTGTAATGGGCGAGCTTGTTCATAGGTTCAACGACAAACATTACTGTGAATTTAAGAGCTCGAATTTTTAGTAGAAGCAAGGGAGATATTAATGAAACCTATAGGAGATTTAGTGGGGTTTTATGAGGGTTTCACTAAAAACAAAAAAAAACAAAAGAAAAGGTCTCTTACGCTTACACATACATATATACACATCTATGAACAGCCACTCACAGGTCTCCATACACATTTGTGCATGGAAACACACCTATATACAAAAACAAATATACACTCATAGATGAACACACTTACATTAATACGTTTACACATGCAAAAAAATCTAAATATACTTATATGTAGATCTTTGAACATACAGATACTCATACACAAGTGCATAAAACACATTCACATACATACATACATACATACATACATACATACATACATACATACATACATTAAACAGCTACACATACACATGAACGTTTTTTGTGACTTCTACAAGGCAAATCAGTTTGGGATCTCAGATTTGGATAGAATGATGCCAAAATTTTGAGTCCATTTCTATAGAGTTGAATTATTATTATTATTATTTTCTAAATTGATTATTACTCGAATATTTATTGAAATCAGAAATAAATAAAGGGAAAACTGAACGAATTTTTAAAAGCCCTATTGAATAAAAATTGTAAACATGACTATACTTTAATTTATTTACTTCTAAGCACCCCACTGAGCAATATATATCCGCCCCGGCAATGCTGGGTAAAAAAAACCCTGGTTTTTAATAAAAAACAAATGTGTTTTAGTTTTTGCTGACCTTCCAAGCATGTCTTCTACACCATTTTATATATTGCTTTATCTCTTAATTCATTGAAGAACATTTGACCATCTTACATCCCCTCCATTGTAACTTAGGTGATAAAACTTTAAATAATTTGGAATAAAAATGCTTGTATTTTTAAAAATAAAATACAATTTGCCGGAATATATAAATATATATAATGGTAGATCCAAGTTGGATGTATTGCTAATGGCATGTAGGAAAATAATTATAATTTCGAGAAGTTATGCAAGAAAACCAAAATAATTACGAGAAGATATGTAAGAAAACCAAAATTAATTCCCAGAAGATATGTAAGAAAACCAAAATTAATTTCCAGAAGATGTGTAAAAGAAACAAAATTAATTTCCAGAAGATGTGTAAATAAATTAATTTCCAGAAGATGTGTAAATAAATTAATTCCCAGAAGATGTGTAAATAAATTAATTCCCAGAAGATGTGTAAATAAATTAATTCCCAGAAGATGTGTAAATAAATTAATACTCAGAAGATGTGTAAATAAATTAATACTCAGAAGATGTGTAAATAAATTAATTTCCAGAAGATGTGTAAATAAATTAATACTCAGAAGATGTGTAAATAAATTAATACTCAGAAGATGTGTAAATAAATTAATTTCCAGAAGATGTGTAAATAAATTAATTTCCAGAAGATGTGTAAATGAATTGATTTCCAGAAGATATGTAAATGAATTACTTTTTAGGAGTTGAACACAAGTTGCCATTCTACTAACAAATGTTTTTTTTTTTGGGGGGGGGGGAAGGACTCAGTTTCAGGTTCATACCTATGCCAATGGTGTTAGTGCATTATTAAAGAGAATAAACTTGCTACACATTCCATAGTAGTGCGTGATCAATCAGGGTTGCTGAGTGAGAGGTTTCGGAAAGAGCTAGAATCAGACTCATAAGAAAGCTAAGAGTCAGAATAGAATTTAAAAAAAAAAAAAAATTAATTTGTTTAACTTAACAGAGTGAATATTGGAAGACTTTGAGATAAGGAATTGGAGTCAGAACTTTTGAAATCCTAGGAGTTAGAGCTTATACTTTCTGAATCCGCTAACCTGATACCAATTATGCACCCTAATCCTAAGTAGGTGAATTGCTGTAACATGTTTTGACATTAAGTAACCCTGAAAAGGGGTTGATATGCCATAAAACATAAGACAGACCCAAACCAAGAAAGATTTGTTTTGTCGGTTATCATATTAGCCCCCTTTTAGGAGGGATTATGATTCCTTTCAAACTATTTATTGACGGCACATTACTATTTAACATCTCTGGAAGAGGTATTCATACCTTTGCAAATGGTATTAATTAGGAAGTGACCATAATAGATGGATTTTATTTTGAAGTCAACTTGCTAATTCCATAGTCTGCAGTGGCATCCGTTACGGCAAAGAAAAATGCAACAGAAAAGAGTTTCAATAATATGTTAACTACAAAAATATAAAAATTACCTTTTGTTGTTTGTAGGGTTGTAACTGAAAAGAAAATTAAAAAGTATATAAATATTTTTGTCAGAATTTTTGGACGAGGAGTTATTTGTTATTTATTTTTCAATTATGTTTCGGTCGATCTGCTCTCTGGCTTTCTTAAGGTATCCATCCACAGTGTTTGTTTTACTAATGAGTCACTACTAGTAAAAGTCAAAAGCATCGAAGATAAGGGTTAAATAGATGGATGGATTGTCAGTTGAATCATCATATTCGGTTTAAAGTATTTTACACGCAGGCATGTGTTAGGCGGTTTTTAGAAATTGGCTTCAAAACTAATCTATCCCTGGCCAGGTTTTTATCCCTATTTCTCCTCAAATCAATCCTTATCACTTCCACCCATGTTTTTCTTTGTCTTCACCTGTCAACTGACATTCTTACCTCAACTGTTGTACATCTAACTCAAGCATCACTTTCTTATATTTTTAGCATTTCTCTGCTGCCTCAACCCTTCTACATCTACTAATTCAAGAACTCTGATTCCTTCAGTGTGACCAAACGAACAAAGTCTTCAATTCTGCACACATCTACCTATGCTGTCCAGATTTAATCTTCCTGAGGTTATCACTGATGAATATTATGAGAGGATTGAAAATAATGAATGCAATGAACAAAATTTGATTACTTATGAAGACAATTCCTTAAGTAAGGTTATGAGAGACTTTCCAGCATGGGCGTCGCCAGCAGGGAGCATATCCCCCCCTCCCTGGAATGTACTTGGCTTTACTGAAAGAAGGAATGGCAAAAAGAGTGTTTTATCTTTTGGACAATGTTGGAATAGCCTTATATCAGCAGCCAGTAGCAAAGTTATTTAGCCTCATATCAGCAGCCAGTAGCAAAGTTATTTTGCCCTAGGCATGTGGGAGGTATTTTTGGATATTGCCAAAAACTGTTTGCCCCCCCCCCTTAAAAATTCTGACGAACGACGCACATGCTTTCTAGGAATTAAAAAAAAATTAACTAGCTTATTTGATTTCAGTAGGAAGCAGTTACACAATCCTCTATAATAATGACCAATACGTACATACACATAAAATAAATATTAAATTCAAGGTTATACCATTATATGATGTAATAACTTTGGAACAAAACTTTTACACAAGTTCTTGAAAGAGTCGGAGGCAATCACAGGTAATCCAGACTAATTACCTGACACATCCAAGAACACGTGGAAAACTTATTTAATTCATTAATTACATAACCTTGAATTTTATACTTTATTACTAGCTGTATTAGATATTTAAAGTTTAAATATTGAGCTTTTTTCCTTTGGAAGTTAATTCCTAATTGAATCAATCTAACTATATGAATTTACTTTTCTATTATTATATATATATATATATATATATATATATATATATATATATATACACACACTTCCATTCAGTCATGAAAAAGTTAGCGAGTAAAAAATGGATGCTGGATGAAACCGTTTCAAGCGTCGAGTGGAAACAAGAAAGCAAATAGGAAGTCAGACAATCCCCACTTTAAACAAAAACTTTAAAACTGTTTCAGAATTTTAAAACTACAGGACGGTAGAAAATTAACTTTTATTGCGTTTTGTAAAAGTTATTTGTATATTTTGTGTTTTTTTCGACTTCTCAACTGTTAACAATTACCAGATTTAATTAAAAATGTTAGTTTAGTTTATTACATGACAAAATCAAATTAAAAGTGGCATACTGTTGAAAAACAAATGATTTGATTTCTGAGACATATTTATTTTATTATTGAAAATTGTTTGATATCCCTACTTTCATAGTGACAAGGTTTCATCTTTTGGATTTGCGTTTTAAAGAATTCAGAGTAAATAAATGGAAAGAAAAGTTTTTTTTTCGATTTATTTTAAAAGAAAAATAATTAATACAGCCAATGTATATATGCACATGGCAGAGAGACCCTTTGAAAAGAAATAGAAACACTTAACAAAAGGGTCATATCCCCTTAATATCCTGAAATTCTGGTGTCACAAAACTAGCGATTGAAGAGAAGCTAGAAGCAAGTAAGAATAATAAAAAGAGAATTCTTTGTCATTCAATATTTATTCTTACAACCTGGTATATTTCCACATTGTTATAGTCCTCTAATAGACTACACACACATTATATATATATATATATATATATATATATATATATATATATATATGAGATAGGAAGGATGAAGTAATCTTTATTGTAAGACTTCCTCAGGATGATAATTTTAAGAAAAATGTCATGCATTTCACTCTTTGCTACTGACTGACTTCTCGCAGCCTGGACCCTCGTCCAGCGCTCTTAGTAGCCATGGCTACTACTTTTCCTTATCCACCCATCATGTCAACCCAATATTTCGATGTACTTCCATGACATTTTTCTTAAAATTATCATTCTGAGGAAGTCTTACAATAAAGACGAAACGTTGATGAATATATAAAAAATATCTCTTGGTTTTCCCTTTTTCATTTCCCACACACACATATATATACATATATATATAATGTATTTTTATGTAATTATTTTTATTGGTGATTGCAGCGTTCGTATTTTTTTATTTTGCTGAATACTACTTCGATTGTCTCACTTCCTAAGTGATTAAGATGCAGAAAATAGAATTATTAGTCGCCCTTAACTTTATAGGAAATATTTTTCGTTAATATATATATATATATATATATATATATATATTTACATACTTTTATATACATATAAAATTATATATATATATATAAATAACACTGTTTCAAGAGATATACATCACTCACTTAATCTTAACAGATTAAAATAAATAAATAGTAAAAATAATTTAAATCAAGATAACATTTTTTAAATGTAACAAAAGTAGCAAAATCTTCGATTAATTATATTAAATGCAATAATAATAAAAATAATAATAATAATAAAAATAATAATAATAATAAAAATAATAATAATAATAAAAATAATAATAATAATAATAAAAATAATAATAATAATAATAAAAATAATAATAATAATAAAAATAATAATAATAATAAAAATAATAATAATAATAATAAAAATAATAATAATAATAATAAAAATAATAAAAATAATAATAATAATAAAAATAATAATAATAATAATAAAAATAATAATAATAATAATAATAATAATAATAATAATAAAAATAATAATAATAATAAAAATAATAATAATAATAAAAATAATAATAATAATAATAAAAATAATAATAATAATAATAAAAATAATAATAATAATAAAAATAATAAAAATAATAATAAAAATATTAAAAATAATAAAAATAATAATAATAATAATAAAAATAATAATAATAATAATAATAATAATAATAATAAAAGAAATAGCAACAAATTAGAGAATTAAATACCAACCCCCACCCGATCGACATTGCACAATGGATGAAGAATAACAATGCAGTAATTTGTTGTGTATAATTTTGTGTCGATTAAGTACAGCTTACCATTTGGGGTTGGCATCAGATCAGACAGGAAACAGAACGTCAGGTCATCGACAAAATAGTTGCAGGAGAGCAATGTCCATTCAGATCCACAATCTTTATGAATCGCTGTAAAGAGAAACAAGCAGTTTTGTAATTACTTTTGTATTCTTTTTGCTTGACACAAAATATAAAAATATAAATCGCATTTCTATTATAAAATGGTGTATTAACCATGGTTGCAGGATCAGAGTAAGAGATTTTGAAATTCGAGGAGACGGAACTTGTGGACTCTTAGAAGTCTGACCATGTACTTTTTTGACTCAGCAACGCTGGTATTAACCGTAAAAAACAATCTCGTTGGCTGTCATTACTGGTGAAGTAATAAAAAACAACGAGGAATAATCTTCTTATGCTTCCTTGTTCTTATGCAAGGTGTTTTGTATTGAAAAAGGTTTTATCAGAATAGCTTGATGAAGCGTCCGTCTTGCTAGTCCAACAACATTTGTCACAACTCCAGTTTAACTTTGTGCATGTCTGCCTCTCTCTCTCTCTCTCTAACACTTGTGCTGCTACAAATAATTCCCAACAAGAAGACTTCCTAAGAAGAGGAGACAACTCCAAACAAAGAGAAACTTTAATCACTCAAACAATTGTAAGCAGTAGAAGTTTTAATATAGAAATGTTTTGCTACAATTGCACTGCACAACACTCATGCCGAGAAAGTAAGATTATATATGAAAATCTAGGGATAATACCCATCTATAACACATACAATATTGTAACTATAATTTATTAGAAGTTTAAAAGAAATGAATTATGTAAATTGCTAAACTCGTCTGGTGTCTCAGCATGTTTTGGTAAAAGTATATAAAGAAGTTGAAAGAGTACTGTATTAAGTAATATTCTTAACACGTTTTCTGTTCGAATGGCAGTCTCGTCTTGAAATTTCGTTCTACTTTGTCTATGTTATTTAATGTTATGTAATCTAAATGAATAAATTAATCAATAGTCTCCTAATTCTAAAGGTATACAAAGATTATGAATGCTGACTTAAAAAAAAATAATTAAAGAGATAAAAAGGGATAAATAAAGACCTGTCTAGAGATATGATAGTTTGGAAGTCAGTTTCTTAAAGCCGTCCAACACATGTCAGCATATAAAACGGACGTTAAACCGAATGTGACAATATGTTTATGTGAGTGAGAGAAAAAAGAGTTATAACTTATGTGAATTTGTGATCAAAGTTTTTTTTTAATTAAAATAGGTCAACTTTTAGTGAAAAAAAGTTGTTTTTGGTTTTGTTTAATATTGATTTCATCAATGATTCATATCAGTCATCGTCTCAATGTCAACCAAAACATAACTTTTTTTCCCACCATCCATTTTCATGGAAGAAAAAAAAAGAAAAAAAGAAAAATAAGAAAAAGATGTCGCATTAATTTTCTTCGTTTTATCTCTTCTTTTGTAGAGGAAAAATTGGAAAGTTTCATCTATATTATTGTGAAAGCAGCCATCTTGGATGTATCAGATTCGAAGCATGTCACAATATCCAAACCCAACTGTAGTTTTAGTCAGTCCAATGCTTTTTTTGCCACTATAGTTCTTACCACAATTAGTAAGGATTGTTTTTTTTGTTATTTTTTATTGCTTCTGTGCAAACCAGCATTTTTTTGGGGTGAGGGGGATTCCAATAAGTAGAAAAAGAACCTCCCAAGTTCATGTTATGAGTGCTTTCGATCCCCCCATAGATTATCGCCAGATAGTTGTTTGCTTTTTAAAATAAATTAATTTGGTTTTGTGTTGTATTTATATTTATCCAGTTGGAAGATATGTTATAAAAGGGTTTATTATTTTCTCTAATTCTAAAAGTCGCAAGTTATTTTCATACACTTAGGTTCAGAATTATTTTTTATTTGTGACTTTTACGAAAGATTCTAGACATTGAACCTTTGCAAAGTCTTAGATTTCCTGCTATATGACGTATACTTGCATATTGCACAATCTGATAAATATTAATGAATAAAATCTTTTTTTTCTTTTTTCAACTTTAGAGTCTCCACTGATCAAGGCCAGAAGCCATTCGAGGATAGGGGTTAACGAGATGGAAAGATTGTCAGTTGAAATGGAATGAACAAAGTTTGATTACTTAAGGAACGGTTTATGACAAGTATTCGTTGACATTGAATTTGAAGACGACTAGTCCCACAGCAATGTGTTCCACAGACGGGAAGCCCTTGCAAGAACAACTAAAAGCGAAAAACACTTTGTTTTATTTATTTTGTATTTTTATCTCCATCTGTTATATCCTCGGTCAGTGAAGGAGAAATCTTTCTAAACTGAGGCAATTTTAATTTTGTTCTAATCCAGTTACCCTCTTTGGGGTTGATATAACATTTTCAAATTACATCTTCCATATAGCTCTCGTTCATATCGAAGATATGACTTATAAGATGAATAGTAAAACACTGATAAAATTGGGTCTTACCTTACCTGATCGATCTGATACACATCTGGTCATTAGTATGTAATTAGTTATCAGCCGCAAGCATGAATTGTTCGGGATGGTATCACAACTAAATAACGAGAACATTCATGTTTTTCGTACTGTAGTTAATCTAAAGTCTTACAGAATTGTTCCTTCATCGTATGGGATGAATATACGATGGCACATAAAAAAGCATTTGAAGCTCTAAATAAAACATTGTGTGATCTCAAGCGACGTGATGTTACGATGGATGGCATCACACTTTTATTATCAGGTGACTTCAGACAAACACTTCTATTATTCCACGTGGAAGTCCCGGTGACGAGCTCAATGCTTGCATTAAAATTGTCATATTTGTGGAAGTACATCAAAACTAGCATTATCTACAAACATGCGTGTACATCTCAATAGTGACCCAATGGTTAGCAAGTTTGCCTCCATGCTTCTAAAAAAATAGGTGATGGCAAGATTGAAACGAAAAACCATGGCAAGATTGTTATTACTGCAAGTATTGGATCAATTGCTTTATCACTCACAGAACTTAGTAGCAAAGTTTACCCAAATATAGCCGAAAATTATGTAAATCCTGAATGCTAATGGAGAGCAATTCTAGCTCCTAAAAATGACATGGTACAGGTCATCAATCAACAACGTCTTTATGAAATTCCAGGTGAGGAACAAACTTTCACTTCTGTGGATTCTATTTTCGACGATGACTAAACTGTACAATACACTACATAATTTTGAAATTCATTAGAATTGCCTGGTATGTCAACACAAAAAAAAATTAAAGCTAGATGCCCAATTATGTTACTCCGGACTCTTGATGCTCCGAGTCTATGCAATGGTTGGTTGTTTTGTTTTACGGCATATCAATCCTTTTCAGGTTATTTAATGCTGAATTTGGTCTTTTTGGTGAAAGTGTTTATACTTCAAGTTCTTTATATGTTCAAATATTTGTTCATGGTGTTTGGTTGAGTGAAATGGTGAGAAGGATGGGGAGGGAGAGAAATTTTTGTTTTTTGTTTTGAATTTTGCAGAACATGATTGAGTTTTCCAAAGAAAAATAAAAAATAAAACATCAATCTTTGGTGCATTTTGAGTCAGGAAGTCAATAACTCCAGACAGCCTGATCTGGTAGCGCCAGTAGGTTCTATTTGCCCTATAGATGGGGCCCTTACAGGTACTACCACTCCGGGCCAGAGTGGACCTGGGAGCAATGGCAACAAAAGGGCAACTCAAAATTCCCCACAGCTCCCAAATGGAGCCCTCACCACTGGATGTCTTTTAAGGTCATACTCAGGACCATCGATGCAATGGAACAAGACTGTTAAACGCATGCAACCTCATCGATAACAGCTTTCATTCTAACTGAACTGACATTCCTTCCCAAAATACTCATTATCTACCAGATTCTACAATTAAATTTACAATGTTTCTAGTTCCAAGTTAAATCGCGTTTTCCCATGACACTAAAAAGTCTCAAGGACAATCCTTGGCAGTGGTTGGTCTCGACTTAACTTCACCTTGCTTTAGCCATGGGCAGTTTTATATAGGATGTTCAAGGGTAGGCTCCCCATAATATCTATACATATTGGCACTAGAAGGTAAAACATCAAACAGTGTGTATTCAAGAGACAATGGTTTCGGCTGCTTACCAACTTAAACCCATATACAGAACGATACACCTCTGATCAAAAATTTAAGACCACTTGATAATTTTTTAAAAGAAACCTTTTTTTAAAGATAGAATGTAGCTTTTTGTTTCGATAACCTTTTAGATTGTAGTAGTGGTAACCTTAAGTGGGAAGAGTTTAAAATTTATCCTTAAAAGAAAAAGGTTTCTTTAAAAAGATTTTCAAGTGGTTTTACATTTTTGATCAGTAGTGTATATGTGAAAATACTAATAAGTAACAGTGACCCAATAGCACAGAAAATCCTAGGGATCTGTTTTTGGACCGGCCATCCATAAATAGCAAAGCTTTTACTTTTAACTTGATGATATATATTTACACAAAGTAAAAACTAACAAATAATTATATCGGGTTTAGGAGGGGGGAGGGCACGCATCGGACAATCATAAGCAGCAAATAATCCATGGTTGAGCATGGAATTTCTTGAGTTTATTTACTTTCGCAGGCAATCTAGTAATTCATATATATTATATATATATATATATATATATATATATAAGTCAGGTTCATTTTATATTCCAATAACCATGTTTTTATTTTTATTGTTTCACATTTCCAAAAAACATAACATTTCTGTGAGATATATTTTTACGGTCCGTTTCATTTGTCGTGAGCCAAATATTTTTATGTCAATATCTTCTCTGCAACACTACAAAATCATCAGAAAAATTCACAAAGAGTAAAAAGTTCTTGGATTAAAGTGTCTTGAAAAAAAAAACCTACACTATACAGTGGTTCATTTTTGGGTGAAACCAAATAAAAAAACAAATTAAAGAGCAAACTCACATATATATATATATATATATATATATATATATATATATATATATATATATATATATATGTGTATATATATATGAAATGGGAAGAAAAAAATATATATAGAAGTGAATAGGATTAAGAACTTCCTTTGGTTTCGAGTGGAAAAAAAGATAAATGCATAAATGAATATGGATGCTTTAAAACTTTTTCAGCCTGATGGTTGGTAACATAAATATACACTGATGAAGCCTTTTTCGCAAGAGAGTGTGAATGTTTGTATATCACGAAAATGGATACTTTCGAGATAGGCAGAAACAATTGTATGCAAATAAAGTTTTTTTCAAGGAAATTCTGAATGTTTTCAGAATAACTATCATTATATTAAATTATGAGCTCTCGTGGCATAGTACACTATCGAGCTATTTTATAAAGTTTTGTGTGAACTTTAAAAAATTATAAAAAACATTGTAATTTCTCCTCATGCTTTCATGGTGTGCAGAGATAACTCAAAGTTAAGAATGCTGTCTACTACACAAGCGGTCAGGTTTCGAATCTGATCTTGAAACGCTCAATTTTTCCGGGCAACACTGAGACATAGGTGCTGCTAGTTAAGAATGAAAAGGTCCCCTACCATGTTGCATATCGTTTTTATGTTAGTAGATAGACAAAGCCTATTATGCATGCAGGTGTGTGTGTGTGTGCGTATGCGTGTGTATATATGTGTGTGTGTGTATGTGCATGCGTGGGTATGTGCGTGCGTGTGTGAGTGTGAATGCATGTGTGTGTATGTATATGTGTGTATGTGTGTGTGTGCATGTGTGTGTGTGCGCCTGATACTAAACGAAAGTGAAGTTTTCACTCTGAAGATGATCATTGCTTTTACCTTTAGGATATGATAGATTGAAAATTTACACTATTTTTTATTTCTACTAACGAGTCATCATCTATCAAGGCCAAAAGCCACTCAAGGATAAATTGATGGGATGGATGGATCGCCAGTTGGATGCTGAAGAATATTATAAGAAGAATGTAAATGATGAAAAAAATGAACAAAGATTGATTCCTATGGGAAAGGTTAATGACAAAGATTTGACATTGGATTTGAGGACGACCATGCAAGTCAGACAACCACCTCAGACTTACCCTGCTACCTGAAATTAATTTGGAAAGAAAACATCCACTCTATAATAAAAAAAGTCAACGGTGAGTGTTTTTTTTTTCTTAGGTCATCAGAAATTATAATTTGTGTATAAAAAATTAAATTACTGACGTCATTCAATGATTTTCTACGAATATCTTAGTAATATATCTAAATAAATAGCAGAGCAAACACTGGCGAAGCCTAATTTTTCCCCCTAGTTCTTCGTTTAGAGATTATATTTCTGCAAAATATTCTGTTTATTACTGAATTATCTCAATTTTTAATCGATACATTTTATTTACTTCTGCCATTACTAACCAGCAGAGCGTTACCACTGTTAACCAAGGGAAGAGTCTATCAGGAATGTGTACGCAGTGTAATGATGTATGGAAGTGAAACCTAGCCAGTGAGGGTTGAGGACATGCTGTGTATGGAGAGAAATGATAGAACGATACGCTGGATGTGTAATGTGAGTCTTAAAGACAAGATCAAATCCGACGACCTCAGAGGAAGATCAAATCCGACGACCTCAGAGGAAGATCAAATCCGACGACTTCAGAGGAAGATCAAATCCAATGACTTCAGAGGAAGATCAAATCCAATGACTTCAGAGGAAGATCAAATCCAATGACCTCAGAGGAAGACTAAATCTGACCATGTTGAAAGAATGGATGAGAGTTGTTGGGTTAGTAGATGTAGAATAGTTGAGGTGGCAGGTTCAGTTTATAGAGGAAAGCCAAGGAAAATATTGGAGGATGTGATAAAAATGGACCCGAGGGAAAGAGGGATAAATAAAGATCTGGCCAGAGACATTACTTTGGAAGTCGATTTCTTAAAGCCGTTCAACACATGCCAGCATGTAAAACGGACGTTAAACCGAATATGATGATGAATTTAGGTCTGTTTTTTTATTAGTTTTACAATATACTGCTCTATCAAAAAAGATAGATCCGTAAGAATAAAGCACTCTCTTTGGGAGAATGTTTCTGTGAAAGGGGGGGGGGCGATTAGATAGGTGTGAAATGAGGGATGGGGAGCAAGATTATAGACAGGGAGCAGTCATTATCATCATCTATTTTATCATCTTATTTCCCTTGGTCAGGGGTCTGAGGTTTTCTGACAGCCTGCAATATCAATTTCAAAGCTTTGCGGTGGTCTTCAAGATCGATTCCATTACAATTATGCTGTTTGAGATCCTTGCTGATGGTTTGCATCAAAGTTTTCTTGTGTCGTCCAACTTTCCTCCGGCCTTCCACCTCAAGATCTCTGCATTTTCTTATCCAAAAGTCCAAAAGTTGCGCCTCTCAACGGGGTCAAACCAACGTAGCTGACGGATCGTTAGTTCATCAAACTCTCCTAAATTAAGCCTTGACAACAGGGTATCAGAGCTTATATGCCGGGTCTTATCTGACCCAACATTGCATATCTACCTGATCATTGCTCTGCCATTATACTGAAGACAGGTGAGTGAGGACTGCTGTTATATACTCCCTGTCGGTAGTGAGAGGGATAGCTCACGATGGCAACAGTTTGTGGAACTTACTCATGTCGATTTTACACTAATGGTAGGGCTAAACTCGTAATCACCTTCAGCACCTCAACATATCCCCAAGATAACAAAAGATGGGTTTGATTTGGTTTGTTTTACAGCATATCAACATTTTATGGGTCATTTAATGCCGAAACAGTTGTAGTATGGTGAACATTTTTTATGCTTTAAGTTCTTTATATGTTCAAGTATTTATTCCCGGCATTTGGTTTGGTTGTTTTGTTTTACGGCATATCAACCCTTTTCGGGTTATTCAATGCCGAATCCGGTCAGTTTAGTAAAGGTTTTATGCTTCAAGTTCTTTATATCTTCAAATATTTATACATGATGTTTGGTTTGGTTGTTTTGTAGAGAAAAATGTTTTTTGTTTTTAGTTTTACAGAACATGATTGAATTTTGCAAGGGGAAAGGGGAAAAAACGATAATATCAATGTTTGGTGCAATTTAAGTGAAGAAACCGGTATCTTCAGATAGATCTGGTAGCACCAGTTTTGTGAAGAGAAGAGTCAGTATTCGTTCTATTAAATCAGAATGAAAGGTTTAGAGTTTACATCAGTAGTTCGCCCACATGAACAGTTTAGTAGTAACTGGCGATTGAACAATGTTGTCATGGAAACATCTGACAATGATCTGTATGGAAGCTTTAGGCTGACTGCCTTGAGGTTGTCATTTAAGTAGCAGGTGCAAAACAGGTGCTCGGATCCTAGAGCAAATCTTTCTGATTGGTTGAAGCCCAATTTCTGTAATCATCATCATATTCGGTTTAACGTTCCTTTTACATGCTGGCATATGTTGGACGGATTTTAGAAATTGACTTCCAAACTAACCTATCTCTGGCCAGGTCATTATTCAAATTATTTCAATGTAAGGTGCAACATTCCTCGTATATGTGTGTAGCCAAACCGAGGAGATCTTATTTGGGCCTCGAATACTACGTTATTTTGAATATTTGGTCAGGGTTTACTTGTAGGGTTAAGTATCCTTATGTCAGGTTTTCCTGACAAACTTTTACAGAAATACCGAAGACACTCGAGGATGGTGTCTAGTATATAATTTAACACGTGTGTGTGTTCATGCATGTGTAAATGTGTGCGTTATCAAGTTTTCAACTTACCTAGACACGTAGTTTTGCACGGGACGAACATTTCTCCGTCAACACATTTTGGAAAAATCAATCCACACACATAGTGAAGGGCGAGAGATGAACATCCTCGGTTGATCAAATCTGTGGCGTTTCTATAAAAGGTTTTCTTTGCTTCTTCAAGATTTTCATCCCCAAACATGTTTGGGTACATTGTCCTTGTGTAGCCGGTGTCGGCACAGATTGAGAAGTCCAGCGCAAAACACATATCTGAAGAAAAACATGAATACTTGGTAAGACAAATCATCAAGAAACAAATCTGGAATCAGCACTCCCATATAATTTTTGTTATTTTATTGGTAAGGATAAAACATTTACTGTCTTGTTACTATATAGACAACTAGCGGTAGAAAGACAAGTACTGGATGAGAAAATTATTAAAAAATGTTCATTTTCAAATCGATAAAAGTCCAGAATAAGTTAACACTATAACTGAAAAAAAATTATATCAAACTGATTATGATGAAATTCTTTACCAAACTTGACAAGTTTTAACACTTTATTTCATACTTTTTCTTCTATTAAAATCCGTTTTCAACACTACAATAATGGCTGCCAAGACGTATAGGCCTGTTGCGGTCAGCGTTAAAAGTAGAGTTTCGAGAAAACAGCTTTTATAGAAGACAAAGTGAAATATAGTGTTATAAACGTTACAATCTGAAAAGAAAGACACGAATACTAGGTAAGACAAAGCACAAAAAAAACAAAAAACAAATCTGGAATACATACTTCCATATAATTTTTTAGTTTATATTTATAAGGCAACATT